>JASVEL010012161.1:0-17542 GCA_032618575.1 Nicotiana noctiflora
AAGTCAAAGGTCTAAAATACCGATAACAGTGCAGGAAAAATCCAACTAAATACCAATACATCCCAACAAGGACTCTAGATCAACTGGATCTACTCAGCCTAAGATTGCCCTGGATCCGCACGCAAGGTGTAGTGATTAAAGTGAGTACTCCGACCCAGTGAGTAATAAACATAACTAAAGTCTAAAAGTAAGAAAACGCAGAAAATGCACAAAGTACTCTATATCTAGCAGTTCATATTCAAAATAGTAGGCACAATATACAACAAGTAATACGGTTAAGAAATAATGCATGAAAGAATGCAACACATATAACGGTACACTCTAGTACCTGCTGCGGTGTGCAGCCCGCTCCACTTATTTAACGTCGATGGCGCTTACTAGGGGTATGTACAGACTTCGGAGGTGCTCCTACAGCCTAAGCGCAATATCTGCCATGTCGTGGAATCAACAGGCTCACGGCCTCACGGCGTGCAGCCCGATCCTCATATCAACCACTACGGCGTGCAACCCGATCCCATGCTTAGTCCACAATAAGCAAATAAGTCACAAAACAGTTCATTTTTCTTAATTCCAGTTTCCAATTCATAATTTATGAAAAATACTTTAACTTTATTAAATTTGCAAAAGCCGGTGACTTAGCATGTCAAAAAGGCGATTTCAATTTTCAGGACTGAGATCAGTGATTTAAGCAAATATAGCTATCACATAAATATAATCCTCTAAGGACACCACAGGTCGGCACAAGGCCCCAAACAAGGCTTACGGCCCACAAATATATCAAATACAGTGCATTTCCAACACTAATAACATATTATTCATTTCCGGGATGGACCAAGTCTCAATCCCCAGTCACAATCAATCCCGCACCTGCCACGGTGTGCGAGCCACGCCCTACTAGCATCACAATATGCTAAGCCGGGGTTCCGAACCCTCAGGCTACCATATACACAAACAACTCACCTTTAGCCGGTCGTAGACTCGTCCGCGATGCCTTTTCCTTTGAATTTAGCTCCTTCGTGCGTAGAATCTAGTCAAACCACAATAATTATATCAAATACGGGTCAAAGAATCATAACCCATTACAATTTACATGAAATTCGCATAAATACACCAAGTTGGTAAAACCCGACTTTCGGTACGCTTCTCGAAAAATTACGAAAGTCACATATTCGGAACCCTCATCTCAATACGAGTCTAAGCATATCAATTTTACCAAATTCGAACTCCATTTGCTCATTCAAAACCTTGATTTTCTAAAGTTCAAGCCTAGGGTTAAATCTTCCATGAATCACCCCAAATTCTTCCATTTTCATGATATAATTGCATAATAATACCAATACTAATCATAGTTTAAGTCCATAGTTGCTTACCTCATGATTTCCCTTGAGTTTCTCTTCAAAATCGCCCAAATCGCCTCTAAAGCCGAGACTGCGAATCCAGGCCTATTTGGCCATTTCCGCTCCTGCGATACACGGACCGCTTCTGCGGGTCCGCTTCTGTGGAAGGTCTTCCGCTCCTGCGGAATGTTCCGCTTTCGCGACCAAGAGTCCGCTCCAGCAGACTCGCCTATGCGATCCAACACCCGCTTCTGCGGACTTCCCCATTTCGCCTCTTGACCGCTTCTGCGGTCTACCCTTCGCTCCTGCGACGCCGCCTCAGCGGACATATTTCCGGTTCTGCGAAAACAAGCGCTCCCGCGCCTCCTCGTCCGCTTCTGCGGACTCGCTCCTGCGCCCCCATTTCCGCAGGAGCGAAAACAACAGAACCAGAACACTTCCCTGCAATTGTTCCACATTTTCTCCCGTTTGGCCATCCGAAAACACCCCGAGGCCCCCGGGACCTCATCCAAACACCCCAACACATCCTAATTCCTTATTCGAACTTATTCCAATCATAAAAACACCATCCTAAACATCAAAATCACCAATTACCCACGGATTCAAGCCTAAATTTCTTAAAACTTTCCGAATTACACATTCGATCAAAAACCCGATCAAACGACGCCCGAATGACCTGAAATTTTGCAGGCACATCCAAAATCACCTAACGGAGCTACTGCAACTATCGGAATTCCATTCCGACTCCCGGATCAAAATCTCACCTACCGTTCGGATTTCGCCAAAATTCATCCTTAGCCAATTCAAGCCTATTTCTACACCGGACCTCCGAATTCAATTTCGATTGTTCTCCTAAGTCTTAAATGATCCCCCGGAACTAGTCGAATCATCAAAATCCAGTTCCGAGCACTCTAACTCAATAGTCAACTCTTGGTTGACTTCCCATATTCAAGCTTCCTTCAAACATACTATTTGCTTCATTTTCAATCCAAATCACTCCTAACTCACCCGATATATTCTAATACTGATTTAAATGCATAAGATATGTAAATGCAAGGTAACGGGTGGTAATTCCCGTAACGACGGGCCGGGTCGTTACATTCTCCCCAACTTAAACAAACGCTCGTCCGCGAGCGGGTTAAGAAACATACCTGGAGTATCAAACAAGTGTGGATATCTGCTTCGCATCTCCTGCTCGGTCTCCCAAGTTGCTTCCTCCACGGGACGACCTCTCTACTGCACTTTCACTGAAGCTATATCCTTAGATCTCAGCTTACGAACCTGTCGACCCAAAATGGCTACTGGTTCCACATCATAAGTCAAATCCTCATCTAGCCGTATCGTGCTGAAGTCCAACACATGAGACGGGTCTCCGACATACTTCCGGAGCATAGATACATGGAACACCGGGTGAACTCCCGACAAACCGGGTGGCAAAGCAAGCATATAGGCCACCTCCCCAACTTTCCTAAGCACCTCAAAAGGTCCAATAAACCTTGGGCTCAACTTCCTTTTCTTTCCAAACCTCATAACACCCTTCATAGGCGAAACCTTCACCAACACCTTCTCACCTACTGAATAAGACACATCTCGGACCTTCCGGTCCGCATAACTCTTCTGACGCGACTGAGCTGTGCGAAGTCTCTCCCGAATCACCTTTACCTTGTCTAAGGCATCTTGGACTAACTCTGTCCCCAACAACCTAGCCTCGCCGGGCTCGAACCAACCAACTGGAGACCCACACCGTCTCCCATATAAAGCTTCATACGGTGCCATTTGAATGCTGGACTGATAGCTATTATTATAAGCAAACTCCGCCAAAGGCAAATAATCAGCCCACGAACCACCGAAATCAATGACACAAGCACGCAACATGTCCTCCAATATCTGAATAGTACGCTCAGACTGTCCATCCGTCTGTGGATGAAATGCCGTGCTCAGCTCTACCTGTGAACCCAACTCTCGCTGAAATGTCCTCCAGAACTGAGAAGTGAACTGGGTACCTCTGTCTGATATAATATAAATGGGAACTCCATGCAATCTCACTATCTCACGGATGAATATCTCTGCCAACCGCTTTGAGGAATAAGTAGTACACACTGGGATGAAGTGAGCTGACTTGGTCAACCTATCCACCACCACCCAGACTGAATCAAACTTCCTCGCCGTCCGAGGGAGTCCACTAACAAAGTCCATAATGATCCTTTCCCACTTCCACTCAGGAATATCAATACGCTGGAATACACCACCAGGTCTCTGATGCTCATACTTGACCTGCTGACAATTCAGACATCGAGCCACATGGCTCACAATATCTTTCTTCATCTTTCTCCACCAGTAATGCTGCTTCAAATCCTGATACATCTTCGCGGCTCCGGGATGGATAGAATACCGCGAGCTGTGGGCCTCCTCCAATATCAATTCACGAAGGCCGTCAACATTGGGCACGCATATCCGGCCCTGCATCCGCAATACACCATCACTATCAATAGTGACATCTCTGGCATCATCATGTTGAACTCTGTCCTTAAGGACAAGTAAGTGTGGATCATCATACTGGCGCTCTCGAATACGACCATATAAAGAAGAACGAGTTACTACACAAGCCATCACCCGACTGGGCTCAGAAATATCCAGCCTTACCATCTGGTTAGCTAACGCCTGAACATCAACTGCTAGGGGTCTCTCCCCAACTGGAATATACGCCAAACTACCCATACTAATAGCCTTCCGACTCAATGCATCAGCCACTACATTGGCTTTTCCCGGGATGATACAAGATAGTAATATCATAGTCTTTAAGCAATTCAAGCCATCTCCGCTGCCTCAAATTTAGATCTTTCTGCTTAAACAAATGCTGAAGGCTGCGGTGGTCCGTATATACATCACAAGATACACCATATAGGTAATGCCTCCAAATCTTCAAGGCATGAACAATAGCAGCTAACTCCAAATCATGAACAGGGTAGTTCTTCTCGTGGGGCTTTAGCTGACGAGAAGCATATGCAATAACTCTACCCTCCTGCATCAACACACAACCGAGTCCAACTCTAGAAGCATCACAATACACCGTATATGACCCCGAGGCTGATGGCAACACAAGTACTGGAGCTGTGGTCAAAGCCTCCTTGAGCTTCTGGAAGCTCTCCTCACATTCATCGGACCACACAAATGGAGCATTCTTCTGTGTCAACTTAGTCAACGGTGAAGCAATAGATGAGAAACCCTGAACAAACCGGCGATAATAGCCTGCCAAGCCGAGAAAACTCCGAATCTCTGTAGCTGAGGAAGGTCTGGGCCAATTCTGCACTGCCTCGACCTTTTGTGGATCAACCCGAATACCATCACAGGACACTACATGTCCCAGAAAACCCATAGTATCAAGCCAGAACTCACACTTAGTGAATTTCGCATAGAGTTTCTCTTCTCTCAACCTCTGCAATACCACCCTCAAGTGCTATGCATGCTCCTCCTGGCTGCGTGAATACACCCGAATATCATCAATAAACACAATCACAAAAGAATCAAGGTACGGCCGAAATACACTATTCATCAAGTGCATGAATGCAGCTGGGGCATTAGTCAACCCGAAAGACATCACCAGGAACTCGTAGTGCCCATATCGCGTCCTGAACGCTGTCTTCATAATATCCGAGTCCCTAATCTTCAACTGATGATAACCCGATCGTAGATCAATCTTAGAAAATACACTAGCTCCCTGGAGCTGATCAAATAGGTCCTCAATACGAGGTAATGGGTACTTATTCTTCATCGTTACCTTGTTCAGCTGCCCGTAATCAATGCACATTCTCATTGTGCCATCTTTCTTCTTCACGAACAACACCGGTGCACCCCAAGGTGACACACTCGGATGAATGAAACCCTTATCTAAGAGTTCCTGAAGTTGTTCCTTCAATTCTTTTAACTCCGCTGGTGCCATGCGATAGAGAGGAATAGAAATGGGCTGAGTGCCCGACACCAACTCAATACCAAAGTCAATATCTTTGTCAGGCGGCATGCCTGGTAGGTCTGCTGGAAATACATCCGGAAACTCCCTCACAATGGGGACCGAATCAAGACTGGGTGTCTCGACCTCAACATTTCTAATGAAGGCCAAATAAGATAAACAACCCTTGCCAATCATTCGTTGGGCCTTTATATAAGAAATCACCCTGTCGGACACATAATCAGTCAAGCCACGCCACTCGATCCTCGGATTACCTAGCATAGCTAGTGTGACTGTCTTGGCATGACAGTCCAGAATCGCATGGTAAGGAGATAGCCAATCCATGCCTAGAATTACATCGAAATCTACCATGCCCGGTAGTAATAGATCAACTCGGGTCTCCAGACCCCCAATAGTATTAATACAGGATCGATATACCTGATCTACAACAACAGTGTCCCCCACTGGGGTAGACACATGTACGGGTAAAGCAAGAATACCACGGGTCATACCCAAATGATGTGCAAAATAAGTAGAGACATAAGAATAGGTGTATCCGGGATCAAATAAGACAGAAGCATCCCTGTGGCAGACTGAGATAATACCTGAAATAACCGCATCCGAAGCACTAGCATCCTTCCTATCCGGAAGAGCATAGAAACGAGCCTCGGCCTCCACCGAGACGATCCTCACCCCTAGTGGCGACCTCTCGGATACCCGGCCACCGAGTCCTAGCCGACCGTGCCGGCGCTGAAGAAACAGGAGTAGAAGACGAGGGCTGATCTCTCTGCTGAGACCGCTTACGAAGCCACTGAGGACACTCTCTCCTGATATGGCCCAAATCACCGCACTCAAAACAACGGCTGCCGAGGACCCCTCGCTACAGATGAACCCTGTGCTGAGGAAGCAGGAGCAGAGCTTTGAGCTGGAAGAGCACTCAGTGCAGGCTGACTCTGCTGACGGCTCTGCTGACCCTAATAACCCTGATGGCCCTGACGACCACGATCTGATGAAACCCCACTGGACTCTGCACGTCCAGACTGATGAGACCTGAAAGAACGACCTCTGCTATGCTGGGATTGGCCCTTAGACGGAGCACCACTGTAACTGCCAGTACCACGAGGCCTCTTAGCCTCTCTCTCCTCCCGCTCTCTGCGCAATGTGTCTCAATATGACGGGCAGCATCAACCACCTCCTCAAAGGTAACTGCCGAAACTCTCTCCCTGGTCATTAATATGCGGATGGGATAAATAAGGCCATCAATAAATCTCCGAATCCTCTCTCTCTCTATAGGAACCATCCACATGGCATGACGGGCCAACTGTGTGAATCTCATCTCGTACTGATTAACCGTCATATCTCCCTGCTTCAACCACTCGAACTGACGTCGCAACTCCTCTCTTTGAGATTGAGGCACATACTTCTCCAAAAACACCGTGGAGAACTGCTGCCAAGTGAGGGGCACTGCCCCAGCGGGCCTACGCCTCTCAAAATCCTCCCACCACTGGAATGCTGCACCTGTAAACCGAAAAGTGGTGAATGAAACACCGCCGGACTCTAGAATACCCGCAGTGCGAAGCATGCGCTGACATCTGTCAAGAAAACCCTAGGCGTCCTCGCCCTCCGCACCAATGAATGTCGGAGGCTGTAGCCTCTCAAATCTCTCCAAACGACGCTGCTCATCGTCGGGCATAACTGGAACCATATAAGCAGGAGCTGGTGCAACGGGCGCAATTGGCTGAACTGGCTCGGGTGTGCGAGCCACAGGGGGACTGATTTCCTCCCCCTGCCTGTGAAGAAGATACTGCAGCAGTAGCTGCAACTACCTGTGCCAAGCTCGTGCACACCGATAAGATCTGAGCCAAGGTCTCCTGAAGACCTGGTATGACAATGGGCACTGTCGGTGCCTGAACCTGAGTTGCCGGAACGTTTGCTGCTGGAATCTGGTCCTGAGTTTGGGCCACTGGTGCAGGAATCTAACCCTGAGTCTGGTCAGCTGGTGGGTGCCAATGGTGGTCGTCCGCCACGTCCGTTAGCTCGTGTTCTCGCCATCTGCGAGAGAATAGAATATGGAAAAATTTAATTTCATGATAACACAAATCGCACGATATGAATCCAAGAAAATGAGGTTTTTCCTAAAGTTTTTGTAGCCCCCCGAGGATAGATACGGACGTCTACGTACTGATCCGCGAAAGCCTACTAAACCGGCTCATGACTCGCGAGTCCTAATAACCTAGGCTCTGATACCAACTTGTCACGACCCAAATCCGGTCGTGATGGCGCCCAACAATCAAGCTAGGCCAGCCAGACCAACCATTTATTATTACAACGATATCAGTCCCAAATGGACAACCCAAGAAGAATATATGAGTTTAAGAACTCCAATAATACTAATAATGAACAAAATATTGACACTCCCAAAGATCCGGAGTCGCAAGTCTAGAGCCTCTAACAAAACCCAACAGGAATAGAGAGTACTGTATAGAAATACTCAAGTCTGAATACAAAATACAAATAACAACCGGAAAGGAGAGGAGAAGCTAGGTTCTGCGAACGTAGGCAGCTACCTCAGCAACTCGATATGACACTGCAAACGCTGGAAATGCCTGTCTACTGCTCCTGAGTACCTGAGTCTGCACACAAAAGGTGCAGGGAGTAGGGGTGAGTACTAAGTACTCAGTGAGTAATAAATATATATAAGTAGCTGAAAATAAAAAATCCACAGAATACCACAATATGATGCTACACTACAGTCCGAATCTCCTACGAACTAGCATCAACACAGTACAATTCAGCTACCACAGAGTAATTCAACAAATAAAGATGCAATGCAATGCACATAACCGCTACGGCGTGTAGCCCGATCCAATTTAACGTCGATGGCGCTCACTGGGGGTGTGTATAGACTCCGGAGGGGCTCCTACAGCCCAAGCGCAATACTGCTGCGGCGTGCAGCCCGATCCTCATATCAACCACAGCGGCGTGCAGCCCGATCCCATGCTCAGTCCACAATAAGCAAATAAGTCACAAAACAGTTCATTTTTCTTAATTTCAGTTTCCAATTTATAATTTATGAAAAATATTTTAACTTTATTAAATTTGCAAATGCCGGTGACTTAGCATTTCAATAATGTGATTTCAATTTCTAGGACTGAGATCAGTGATTTAAGCAAATATAGCTATCACATAAATATTGTCCTCTAAGGAATATTGTCCTCTAAGGATACTACAGGTCGGCACAAGGCCCCAAACAAGGCTTACAACCCACAAATATAAAAAATACAGTGTACTTCCAACACTAATAACATATTATTCATTTGCGGGATGGACCAAGTCTCAATCCCCAGTCACAATCAATCCCGCACCTGCCACGGTGTGCGAGCCACGCCCTACTAGCATCACAATGTGCTAAGCCGGGGTTTCGAACCCTCAAGCTACCATATACACAAACTACTCACCTCTAGCCGGTCGTAGACTCGTCCGCGATGCCTTTTCCTTTGAATTTAGCTCCTCGTGCGTAGAATCTAGTCAAACCACAATAATTATATCAAATACGTGTCAAAGAATCATAAACCATTACAATTTACATGAAATTCGCATAAATACACCAAGTTGGTAAAACCCGACTTTTGGTACGCTTCTCGAAAAATTACGAAAGTCACATATTCGGAACCCTCATCTCAATACGAGTCTAAGCATATCAATTTTACCAAATTCGAACTCCATTTTCTCATTCAAAACCTTGATTTTCTAAAGTTCAAGCCTAGGGTTAAATCTTCCATGAATCACCCCAAATTCTTCCATTTTCATGATATAATTGCATAATAATACCAATACTAATCATAGTTTAAGTCCATAGTTGCTTACCTGATGATTTCCCTTGAGTTTCTCTTCAAAATCGCCCAAATCGCTTCTAAAGCCGAGACCCAAATGTGTGAAATGTTTCTGAAATTTTCTAACTTCTGATACACTTAACTCACTGCGATTTTCGCTTCTGCGATACACGGACCGCTCCTGCGGATCCGCTTCTGCGGAAAGTCTTCCGCTCCTGCGGAATGTTCCGCTTCTGCGACCAAGAGTCCGCTCCTGCGGACTCGCCTATGCGGCCAACCACCCGCTTCTGCGGACTTCTCCATTTCGCCTCTTGACCGCTTCTGCGGTCTACCCTTCGCTCCTGCGACGCCGCCTCAGCGGACATATTTCCGCTTCTGCGAAAACAAGCGCTCCTGCGCCTCCTCGTCTGCTTCTGCGGACTCGCTCCTGCGCCCCCATTTCCGTAGGGGCGAAAACAATAGAACCAGAACACTTCCCCGCAATTTTTCCACATTTTCTCCCGTTTGGCCATCCGAAAACACCCCGAGGCCCCCGGACCTCATCCAAACACACCAACACATCCTAATTCCTTATTCGAACTTGTTCCAATCATAAAAACACCATCCTAAACATCAAAATCACCAATTACCCACGGATTCAAGCCTAAATTTCTTAAAACTTTTCGAATTACACATTCGATCAAAAACCAGATCAAACGACGCCCGAATGACCTGAAATTTTGCAGGCACATCCAAACTCACCTAACGGAGCTACTGCAACTGTCGGAATTCCATTCCGACTCCCGGATCAAAATCTCACCTACCGTTCGGATTTCGCCAAAATTCATCCTTAGCCAATTCAAGCCTATTTCTACACCGGACCTCCGAATTCAATTCCGATTGTTCTCCTAAGTCATAAATGATCCCCCGGAACTAGTCGAATCATCAGAATCCAGTTCCGAGCACTCTAACTCAATAGTCAACTCTTGGTTGACTTCCCATATTCAAGCTTCCTTCAAACATACTATTTGCTTCATTTTCAATCCAAATCACTCCTAACTCACCCGATATATTCTAATACTGATATAAAAGCATAAGATATGTAAATGCAAGGTAACGGGGTGGTAATTCCCGTAACGACGGGCCGGGTCGCTACAAAAAGGTTCCATCAAAACCCTAGATAACAAATTAGCTATTCATAATAGTATATAAAAGAGATAATGCATAAATACCTCATTAAACTTGTCCGAAAAAGTCATTTACACACCTTAACTTTACGGGTGTCTTAATACCCCACTATTCTTTTTTGGAGTGAATTTAATACCCCATTAATAACACTTAGTCGGTCTTGTGGTGGAATGTGTAGTACACGCGCCACGTGATAAAAATTGATTTATTTTTCCCCACTTATTTAATTACATTTTTATTTAACTCTTTTTTCCATGTCATCTTCATCACCACCTACACCAACATGGAACCAGTTCTAAAACACGTTAAAAACCTGCAAAAATAGCACCAAAAACTTACCCCAAAATACTTGTCTCTGCTTCTAGATATAAATAAAACAAACATATGTTCGATCAAATGAGCAGGTAACTAACACAAGAAATAAATCAATGAATGTGTTCCCAAATATTTTCACAGCACAAATCATTCATCAAAAATCTCAACAATACTTCCATGTTATAGCCACAAATGGAGATACAAGAAATGGTTGAATTAACTGTATATATATAATACTCTAATTTGTGAACTAAAGTTTCCAAATGATTAATCCCCTTAATACTAAAAATAATTATGTCTCACGTGACACAATTAATCACTGGAAGGGGGCGTATACAAAAACGAAATGGAGGAAGTGGAAGAAGAAGATGAGACCACCACTACAGACACTAATGGTGGCGGCGGAGTAGGGAGAGCTTAGGGTAGCCGATCTATAAGAAGTTAAAATTATTGTACCAACTGAACCCCAAAATCAGCACCAAAAACTCACCCCAAAATACCTCAAAATTCACCCCAAAATCTTAGCAAAATTAGTTGCGAAAACCAAAAAACATATACAAAAATCAGCTCCAAGACACCCCAAAATTCCAGCAATTTTTCCCCCTTTAACATCACTGAAAATTACAGCATATCTCAGCCCCAAAACGTCTCCAAAATTTGGTGAAATCACCCTTCAAAATCGCCAATTTACAGCTCCCCAATACCTTAAAATCAGTCCAAAAAATAAGCCATTAGTTGTGAGATATTTTATTCTTTCTTTTTAATTCTTTATAGTAGGATTATATTGATGGACTATAGCGAAAGAAACAGACGAGTGAAAATAGAGATTCAACAAGAAAAATAAAAAATAAAACATGACTTAGTTTCAAGAAATAGAGAGGAAGATGATGACATTGGTCTGCTAAAATGAAGAAAGAGAAAACGAAAGAGAATGAAAAGAAAAGAAAATGAATAAGAAAAAGAAAAAAAATAGTATTAAGTTTAATTAGTTAGATTATCCAATAGGAAAGTGACACTTGAACAATTAAATTAGTTTAAAGCTTTTTTTTACCTCACGCGCATCTAGGGAATTAGCTACACTTTTCATGCCAGGTCATCGCCCAATGGGGTATTAAATTCACGCCAAACAAGAATAGTGGGGTGTTAGGACACCCGTAAAGTTAAGGTGTATAAATGACTTTTTAGGACAAGTTTAATGGGGTATTTATGAATTATCTCTATATAAAACTACAATACTAAAAGTCATAACCAACAATGAAAAATAGGAAGAGGAAGGAAAAACTCATAGAAAAATTCCCCTTGCTCCTATTGTGCCTCTGCCTCCTTAGGTCGAATGTGTGTCTCAAATTTGTCCCCCCCCCCCTCTCCTCAAAATACCATTTTTCATGTATATATACCAAGTAAGGACGGCCAAACAATTATACCTTCTCCTAGACGGAAAAAATACTTTTTCCGAATTTGACTAGAGCGGCCGCGCTTGTGATCGTGCTAGTGGCCGCCAATGTTTTAAAAGGCGGGGGCGTGAGGCGAGGCGTTTTATCTCTAACGAGACGAGGTGTAAGCCCTGATACATGGGGCGTAAGTCCCACGGATCTTTAATTTTACTAATTTCAAGAAATTATAAATAAAAATAATTATAGAAATTACATTAAAATCACAAAATTATACAAATAATATATTTAAAATATTAATATTATAATTCAACTATGGATAATATAAAAAGTATGACATATATCATAATATGCAATAGTTGCAATATCGTTACAACTCAAACATCAAAAGTAATATATTTCAAACGAAATCTTATATGTATCTCCAAAGGAGTAATGAATCTTGAAAGAATTTCGATATTATAATTTGATATTTTTCTTAAAATACTCCTTTTATTTAATATGCTTTCTATTGGAAAGAGAATTTAAATAAAAATATAAATTCAAAAATTAAATATAATTATTCATTTTTAAGTTTCAACAAGTTAATAAAGTAATGATATAACAATAGTAAAAAATAAATACTTTTCAAATGAAAGATTTATTTAAAATTAATTATCATTGAAGTATTATTGGATAACGTGCAATAATTTCTATTTTAACTATGACAATACTCCCAACTTAATAACTTATACTTAAAAAAAGTAATTTTGAGTAGTCAACGATTTATTATGAAAATGTGTAGATTTACAATGTTAGTTAATGCAATTGCATAAAGTTTTATTAGGCGAGCCCAGTACGCTTGGCATTGGGCGAGTACGGGTCGTAAGCCCTGATGGCCGAGGCATAACTCTCACGGAACTAAGCCCCACACATAAGCCTATGGACGTTTTATGAGTGTTTGGCCCCGGGGCGAGTCACATGCGAGTCTCAATTCTGCCTTTTAAAATAGAGGTGGCCACGCATATTGCCCAGTATTCTGCCTGACGAGTGCGACCTGAGCAAGCCGCGCACTTGATGTGTAATTTTTACCCTTTTCCATCTGGAATTTGAGAAAACGAAGTATGAAAGTTGTAAACCTTTGAGTTAAATTTCCAACCATATATTGTGTATACCAAAATGAAGTTGTGAGCAAAAAAATATGTGCATTTTACTAGACAATATGCAATATGTCTACTCGATTCTACATTTGGTCTAACTATCATCCATTGACCCCTAACACGATCTCGGCTTAATTACTTGAGATTTTACTTAGACTTCAAAGCTCCAAATCACTTGAATTCATTTTATAGCATCTACATAGTTCGAAATCACTCCTACAATGCATAAAACACACAATTAGTACAAAACACTAGCCAATAAAGCTCAAACTCAATTAATGTGCAGTAAATTTAAGTGTAATAAGCGACTAAAATAGATAATTATAGCATATCATCAATATGTAATTTGATGTAACCTATCGGAAATGGCTCTGCAAATATGTCAAATGTATTCAAGTGATTTGACTTCCAAAAAGTTTTTCTTCACTCCTTGGCACTTTAGCTCATAAATCATATTTATGGAAAATCGGGGAGATGTGCCAACTTTTCAATGTACAATGTAAGAGTGCCTTGTAATGTATAATAACAGAAGCAATACATGTGTATTAAAAATTAAGAAGATGATCACACAACACAGCCGAAAGAAGAAATCATTCGGTATACAGCCAAGCAATCAATATATCAGATCTAGAAAGAAAAAATAGTCAAACAAGGAACAGTTATTTGCAGAAGAACTTAAGATATCTAATAGGAAACACTGCAGCAAACTCAACTTTTGCAGTCGACTACTGAATTTGGTTCGAGATGCTTATTCTCAAGGTGTATTAGGTATGATGGAAAAATATTTTTAGAAAATATGTCATTTTTTTTGTTTGGCCGTCAGAAGCTAATTTCTAGCGAACATTTTTCACCAAAAGGGGTAAAATAACTTCCCTCACATTTGTGCGGAAGTATTTGTTTCCACATTGATCCTCGCTTGTAACTTCATATCATTTGTGATATTGTATAAAAATTGCATGGGTAACCATTTTTTAAAGTGGTATTTACTTTTTGTTCAGTATTTTTAATGTTGAGCAAAAGTAGACACTAGTCTAATAAAATTAATATGAAAAGACGGTATTACCATTTCTTCTATCTCTGTCCATGTTGTCTTCCTTGCCATTGTATCTCCGGTAACTGAAGTCAATGCGGATCAATTGCCGCCATTAATGCACAAGATAGCAGAGATCACGTGAAGTTGAGATCTAAAGAATCTTCTGGTGATTTCTCAAGACATACGGATAATGCGGGAAGCAACTGGAGAATGGTACAGTGGAGGATTACTCCATAAGAAAAGAGTTCAATCTTCATCTTGTTCTTAGCATGCTTGGTGCTATATATGCATCCAAGTCTTGAATTTTCTCGTAAAAATTACTTTGATTTTGTACTTTTTGTTTAAGCAATATTAGCGAGAATCAGAAATGAGAATTGATAAGCAGTTAGTATAAATTCTTGGTAAGTTAAGGATACTTGGTCCTTAATTTAGAGTTATAAATACAGAAATTAAGGACATGTAGTCCTGAATTTCAAGTTCAAGTTCAAAAGTTAAGGACATGTACTCCTGAATTTAGATTGACAAGTTCAAAAGTTAAGGACATGTAATCTTATACTTAGAATTATAAGTTCAAAAAGTAAGGGCAAGTAGTCTTTAACATAGACTTACAAGCTCATAAATTAAAGACAGCTAGTCCCGAACAAGTCCCAAACTTACTGTAACACGATAACAAGCTCATAAGTTAATAACACTTAGTCCTGAACTGAAAGTTGGAAATTCAAAAATTAAGGACACTTGACCCTTAGAGTTACAAGTACAGAAATTAAGGACAAGTAGTCTTTAACTTAAAGTTACAAGCACATAAATTAAGGACATGTAGTCCTCATCTTCGAGTTCCAACTTTCAAATTCAAAAGTTAAGGACATGTAGTCCTGAACTTAGACTTACAAGTTCATAAATTAAGGGCAGCTAGTCCTAAACTTACAGTAACAAACTCATAAGTTAAGAATACTTGGTACTGAACTTTATTAACATAATGATATTTTTGTCCGGACGGGTAAAATTTATTAAAGCAGTGGCTAAGACTAAAGACATTTGAAATAGTGACTTAAAAGTAAATACATGTTTTATTAGTGGCTAACTGTGCACTTGCCTCTGATATTGTCCGATTTGTGTCAAGCCCGCACGGTCTTCCCCTAAATGCCTCGCATTATTAAGAGATCCCTACACCTTATATGGCTCCCAATATTTTTAGTTATCAATGTGAGACTTTATTGCACACCAAGTAATTACTTTAGCCAACTGTCAACATTTAAACACTATTATCAATTTTTAATACTTAAAAATTTCATCAAAACACTGCTAGTACTTTGGTCAATCTTAAATAAAGATTATTCTTTTCAGAAAAGATTTTTTTTATTATCCAACTAAAGAACTAAAGACATTTACCAAGAAGCATTTTCCAGAAAAACTAAAGACATTTACCAAAAAATATTTTCCAAAATTTATTATTCGAAAAATTATTCTCTGGAAATTATTTCATCTACCAACACATCTTCAATCTCTTTTTTGTGAAGTATAACTTTTTGAGGTAAATCCAAGAGTGAATCAAAAACCATACCGAAAATTTCACTCCAGGGATGTAATTAAAAAGAACTTTTAAATTGTTTCTTTGGGTGCACTTACCATAATAAAAGGCAGCATGATACACTAAGCCCCGCTATGCGCAGAGTCTCGGAAAGGATTGGATCACAAGGATCTATCGTGCGCAATTTTACCCTATATTTCTGTATGAGTCTGTTTCCAACGCTCGAACATGTGACCTCCTAATCACATGACAATAAATTTACCAGGCTCCCCTTCGGTGCACTCATCATAATAATGTAGTAAAATGCTAATGACTTGCATTAACAAGCATGTTAAAGTTGCAACAAGTACATTTAAAGTGATGAAACAATTTTAAGAAAGAAGACTTTGGCTTAACAACTTGTTTGGATGGTTGTTATGCATCGTTTCATAATATATCATATAGTATTATATAATGACTATGACCTCAAGTTTGATTAAATCGACTGCAGTTCTATCAATATTGAGTTCAGATTTATAAGGCTCGATTATTCAGCTTCAATACAAATACTGAGCAACGAGAGATCATCAATCTCAAATCAAAACATGTGCATTATTGGGAGAACATGAAATATGCGGTTAATTGATATGATATCCATCTTATTCAAATTATTTGGTAGCCAATATGGTTGACTTGGTTTGATTGGTAACCAACCTTGTTGAGTTTGTCAAATATTGGTAGCCAATTTTATTGACTTGGTTTGGTTGGTTGCCAACCTTGTTGAAATTGTAAAAAGGGTGTAGAAATTGTCAAATATTGTAGGCTTTATAGAGTGATGTTTTGGCTATAAAATGAGAGTTTCAACTCTCATTTCTACACACCAACAAAGAGAGAAAAGAGATAGTAAGGTATTCCATAAACTATAAAAAAATAGTTTGTGAAGAAAAATAGAGTGTGAGAGATATTGTAGTGAGGTGAAAGAATCAAAAGAGTGTTTACTTCTTTTGAGTGTGTAGAGGTCTTCGGAGTATTTTTACTCGTTACTATGCAGTGTAAAATTCCTCGCTATAGTGATATCAGTTGCTCCTCTTGGCCGTGGTTTTTCCCTTATTCAGAAGGATTTCCACGTAAAATTTGGTATCATTATTGTTGCATTTCTACTCTTGCTGATTTAACCATTACTTTATATTCTGCGTTTATCATTAATACCGTGAATACTATTTTATGGGGTTTATTACCAATAAGTGGTATCAGAGCCAAGGTTCTATCTAAGTATGCTCAGTGGTTGCAGCACAATCTGACATTCCACATCAGAAAAGAATTGCTTTGGTCTCACAATAAATAGTATTTGTATTTGTGATAAACAATAAAAGCCAATACTAGTAGAATGGTTACTTTGAATGGCACAAATTATGCCATGTGGAAGGGCAAAATGGAAGATTTGCTCTATGTCAAGAATTATCATCTACCTGTCTTCACCACTATAAAACCTGATAATAAATCAGATGAAGAGTGGAGTTTGTTACACAAGCAGGTTTGCGACTTTATTAGATAGTGGGTTGACGATAATGTTTTGAACCATATTTCTGGGGAGACACATGCTCGAACTCTATGAAAGCACCTTGAAAGTTTGTATGCTCGAAAAACTGGAAACAACAAGATATTTCTGATAAAGCATATGTTGGGTTTAAAATACCATGATGGTTCCGCAATGACATAACATCTGAATAATTTTGAGGGGATCATGAACCAGTTATCTGCTACTGGTATTAAATTTGATGAAGAAATTCAAGACCTGTTTATACTTTGTTCCCTACTAGATTCTTGGGAAATTCTTAGAACTTCATTATCAAATTCAGCTCCAGATGGTATGA
>JASVEL010012162.1:0-155000 GCA_032618575.1 Nicotiana noctiflora
GACCCATTATCGACCAAGACACGAGTCACCAGTGATTCCTCACACTTCACTGTGAGGTATAACACCTTATTGTGCTCTGTCTCCTCTAGTGGTAGCTCATTGTCTGAGAATGTTATCCTATTTTCCTCAAAAAATTTGTTTGTAATCTTCTCCAAATGACATACCGTGATCTTTTCTAGTACATGAGCTTCATTTAAGATCTTCATTAACGCCCTTCGGTGTTCATCAGAATGAATCAGCAGAGATAGCAAAGATATTTGAGCCGGTGTCTTCCTTAATTGCTCAACTATGGAGTAATCTTGAGCTTTCATTTTCTTTAGGAACTCCTCAGCTTCTTCCTCGGTTACTGCTTTCTTCACGTGGGCTGAATTTTCTTTCAGAACTTTTGCCTTCCTCAAATCCTCAGGAGCAAAACATCGCCCAGACCGGGTTAAACCATGAGTTTCGCAGATTTCCCCCTTGACTTCTTTCCCTTTGTACATGACAGTTACCATGTCATAACTCCAAGGTACGACTTTGATGTTCACAATCGGCATCTGAACGACCGGCTTGATAACAACTGGTTCTATATGTGCCATTTCATAGTCAATATGGGCTTTACCCCAGGTACTATCACTTTTACTGGCTCGGGCTCAATCATCACTGCTGGCTGTTTTGCAGGTGGCTTGACTGACACTTTCTTATCCCGACTTTCTCCTCCGTATTGTTGTTCGCTTTGATTGTCATCATAGTCTGAGAGGATTTTTTGCAGTTTTTTCCCTGTACTAGCTCTACCATATGTGTTTCATGGTGCACCAGCGAAGGATTTTGCGTTATGTTGGGAGTCTCGGGTGCTTGCCCCTCAATTTTTCTGGAGTTAATGGGTTCTTGTATCACAGACTTTAGGTACCAACCTTTCTCCTTGTCATGTCCCGGTGCCCCGAAACAAAACTCACAATGGATGGATTGGTCTAAGTTTCTCGGTGGAGGGTTGGGAATTTTAGGCTCAATAGAACTTAGCATCCTTAATTTTCTTAATCGGTGGAAGAGGATGGTATATGATTCTCCCAAAAGAGTGAATGTTTTCTTTCTCCGAGCCCTGTCACTTTTAACTTCAGGGTCGGGAAGGAAACTGGTTCGGTTAGGATTTCTGTAGGTTTTTGGTGGCGGGTAGGTGTTTTGTGCATGGTAGCTGTGAGCACGTGATTTTTCCCCAAGCAATTAAATTCCAAAAAATATAAAAAATAATACAAAAATGATTTTTGTTTGCAATTATGTGATTTGGGTGAAATACTAGTGTTTGTTTGAAAATAAAATTGAAATGGAAATACAAAAGGAATTGATTAAGAAAATATCACAAAAAATGCTAAATATTGAAAAATAAAGTATAAATACAAAATATTGGAAAATAGAGTAAAAAAATACAAAAAATATTGGAAAACTAAGGAAAACTGCAAAAAATGAGAAAATAAAAGGAATATATCAGTTGAAAATAAGTACAAAGGGAAATGTACGAAATACAAAAAAGAAAATACAAGAAAAATAAATAAAATACAAGGCAAATAATAAAATACAAAAATACAATACATTGTATAATTAACATTGGGCCAAATACACATAATACACCCAGCCCAAACACAAAACACAGACCAGGCCCAAAACATTTTGGCCGACCACAGCTGCTAACCAAGCGACACCGTATAAATTGAACAAATCGGAGCCGTTGATTGTGTTGATCAACGGACCAAAGAAGGCGGTGCATCTCTTGATTAAACGATGTCGCATTTGAAACCAATCACAGTCGTTCATTACAACTGATCAAACAGATGAGACTATTAGGCCATTAACTAAAACGACGTAGTTTGAAGTAGTTAATCTCAACCTTTCAAATTACTTGATCTAACGGATCTCATAAGACCTCTCACTAATTCACACGACATCGTTTAAGATACAGATGATCCTGGCCGTTCATCTCAATTGATCCAAGGGCCAGGAATCAACAGCCCAAGATTAATATATAATCCTCCCTTCTCCTTTCAGACACTCATTATACACACACACATTTTATACGTCTAAACCCTAGCCGCCTCAATCTTCTTCACCTTTTTCCCCAATCTCCTATGGGGACCACCGGAGACCACTTCAGTCTCCATCTCCAGCCAAAGCTAGGCCACCAAACACCCTTCTCACATTTAAACCACCCTAGAACTCCATTAACCCCGACCAAAAAACCAACAATCTTTTGTTCTTGAAATCCCGGTCGCCAGAACCCTAGTCGGCGACCACCCAAAATTATGAACCAGACCCCCAAAATAACACCCCTTGACCGTCTCTAAACGATCTACCACCCCACCTAAGTAGTTTCCTTTGAATCTGCTTCAAACTTATCGAATAATCGAAAAACACTCACTGGAACCCTACTCCGACGAGTACCAAAAACAAATCCACTCCCAAAACCTTACCCCAAGGCTTCATATCCCCTCCCATACACTCAAAATCAAACCCTGACGGCCTATTTGGGAGATCTAACACCCCAAAGACCAACAATCTCTGAAAGTCTGAAAAAATCAAGAAAATTAAAAGAATCGAAGAAAAAGAAGAAAAGAAAACAGAAAAGGGAAAAGAATAGGAAAAAGATAAGAAAAATCCCAAAAGCTAAGTATCCCACCCTGTCTTTAGTCATAGATTTTCATATGTTCATCCATTCTGAAAAACCCGATTCTTTTTGTTTTTGAACTTGTTCTGTTTAATGCTTTACATGCCTATCATGCTTAGAACTTGAGATTGTTCCTACGCATGCTTCTATCTCTGTTTTTTGTATCTTAATTCATACTTGACCTGAATCTTATGCATGCCTGAAGTTATCTAAGTGTTCCTAGGCTTGTGATAGTAACTACTTATGAATCATATGGTAAATTAGCCAGTTTTATGTGATTGCTCATTATATTCTATCTCGATTGGGTTTTAGTTAATTGGAATTCAACCATTATCAAATTTTTCCTCTGAGTTCTGATTAATTGGAAGTTAATTCGTGATTAGGGTTATTTGTGCAAAACAACATGAATTTGGTTATATTTGCAACTTGACTTGTGTGTTAGTTTCTTCTGAACTTCTGAGTACTTATGTGTACTTAGGTTATATATGTAAGTATTTTGTGGCTGTGTTTGCAAATTAAGAATGAATTCTGATTAATGGCTATTTGTGTGAAAGAGGTTAATATTGAAAAGGTTTGTAACCTGAACTGGTTAAGTCTTAAAGACATGGCTTGGGTTGGCTATTTGCTAAATAAGTGAATACCCCAGTTCTGCCAGACCTAAGGCAGGTCGGGTAATAACACTTAAATATAAGGGGTAAACGGGGAAGGTTAAATGGCATTATTGTGGATTAAATAGAGCTTATAGGGACAAAAATGACTTTAGTGTGTGATTTTTCTAAAATTACTTAGATAATAAAGAGTATAATAGGTAGAGCTAAAAGGCATTTGTGTATTAAACCTTAGCGGTGGAGGCAGTTAGGTAAAACCTACTTAATGGAATCCAATAGAACTGCCCAAAACCTTCTAACAGGGGTTCTAAGGCAGTTCGATACATTTTTAATGGACTATTCTGTAATTAATTGAAAAGAATAAAGGGAGGGAAATACAATCAATTTATTTGACATTCCTCCCAAAAGCCTCTATAAATAGGCTTCTATAAGCCTGAAAAAGGGGTTCCAAAATCTTCAAAATTTTGAGGTTAGATATTGATTAGAAATTAAAGGTTCTATAGTTCAAAAATTTGTGTTCGATCTTAGATAATTGGAAAAGAAGTACGCTGAAATACACTGAAACACTGCTACTGTTTCATTGTTGCTGGTTCAAGTGATATTTCAGACTTCTGTTCATTTGTTATTCATCTGTTTGGTTGAATTCACTGGGTTTTCTACTATGAAATTGCACCTGTTGCTGTGTTAATCTGCTTTCATTGCAGTTGATACTTGGTTGCTGTGTATTGCCGATTCTCTTCATCCGTCACTACCTAGAACTCACTATTTTATCTCAATTGATCAGGTACACTACTGTCTCTCGAAGATGTAATTGAAAACATGATGAATGAATGAAATATAGATTGATTTTTGCTGAAGTTGCATCTGTTTTCTTATGTTTGTAGTTATAACCTTAGATCTCTTGTAATTCATTAGGAATGGGTTGTAATAAGTAAATAACTATATGAAATCGATCTTGATTAAAGTAAGAGTAGCTAACGCTGTAGTTGAACGTAATCTAGTAGGTTAAGTATAACTGTCACCTAATTTTAAAACTAAACCTGCTAAGATTCATCTAATACACTTAGATATAAATATGTTCTAAAATTGGACGTATAAGTTCATACTTAGCTATTTTTGTTAGGTGAATCCTGAATCATGATCGATTTAATAAAAAAAAGGATAAGTAGTTTAGAAGTTCAAATTGTATTATCGTTTAACTTTACTTACAACGATTTATCTACAAATTCACTTTTAGATTCTGTGATTATTAACAACAGTACTTCAAGCATGTTTAGTTAAAATTACAACACTGTTTCGTTCAGTTAAGGATTAAAGTGATAGAAATAATCCTGCAATTGTTATCATAACAACGATTCGAATATTCAATTCTATCAAGTAGAATAATAACATTGATATGAATTACTGTGTTAGAACTTTTAATTACTTGTTAAATACTGGAATCAGTAATGACTAAGTGCAATTTGATGTTTAACATGTTAATTGTTACATTCATAGTTGCTGTTAAAATGATAATTAGTTCTTGTCAAGCCTTAAATATAAATGATTTGGGCCTCAATGAGAACCAAACCTGGATAGAATTAATGTGGCATTTATGCCTTCGATTAGAGTCAGAAGCATACGCTGGGTCCAGAGGCCCAGTTGTATTTTGATTATGGACTGCTAGGCAGTCTGAAGTTGATGCCCAAAAATGAAATAACGGCATGGAGTCCCATATCAATAAATCTAAAATTAACACAAAATAGATATATAAAAGGAAAGTAAAAACAAAAAATATTGATAAAATAGAATACGAATAGGTTTGAACCTTAAAAAATAAGGGATGAGCCTCGTTCTGTACAAATGAAAATATACGGGGCCCCTAAATGGATTTCAACATAAAATGTTGGACTCGGAAGGACCGTTTAGCAAATTTCACGGTCTTTTCCAAAGCTAATAAGACGTATATACTGTAGGCATGATAAATAAAATCACATTCCTTATACGGGTGCACATCTTATGTGACCCAAATCTAAAATCCCGGCGAAGCTGAAATGCATTAAAGTCGCAGGCGTACTGGTTGCGGTGTGACTTGAAACACATTTTCGTGACGTCGCAAGTCCCAAAAATCAATAAAGCAGAACATTAATAACATTAGAAAACTGAAGAATATAAGGAAATCAAATATAACAAATACGGTAGTTGAGCGACCGTGCTAGAACCATGGAATTCGGGAGTGCCTAATACCTTCTCCCGGGTTAACAAAATTCCTTATCCAGATTTCTAGTTTCGCGGACTGTTAAACAGAGTCATAATTTCCTCGGTTCGGGATTAAACCGGTGACTTGGGACACCATTATCTTCCCAAGTGGCGACTTTGAAAATTAATAAATAAATCCCGTTCCAAATGCCCTTATATGGAAAAACTCCTTCCATGCTATTATTATATCCCTTCCCGTGGTGTAGTAGTAAATAGTTGGGGACACGAAAAAAGGAGGTGTGACAGCTCTGGTGGCTCTGTTGGGGATAAGAAACCCAGAACTTCGGTTCAGGGTTTAAGAATTCGAGCTCAGTTAAATTGATGTTTTGATTATATCTGATTTCATTATATGCTTTGATAAACGTGCTATATGTTTACCGTTTTGATATTACGTGAATTGTATATAAAAATTATGCCGAAAACCCTTCTCTTCTTACCTCCGGGGATGTGCTTACTAGTTGAGACTCCCATTTCTGTTAAGTCAATACCCAATAAGAAATAGAGGCCGGATAAGTTACAAAGCCGGATGATCCCGCGGGACCCCGGTACGTAGCCCCCTCCTCGATCCGAGTTGTTCACTCGGGTACACAGTCAAGTACCATGAAAAATCAGGATATTGAGCCTATTGGTTGCATCATATCTGACTTAGGGGACTCAACACAGGGGTAGGGTCCGTCTAGGACAGGTGACCCAGATATCAAAGACCGAGCATGATTATTTGTTTTATTTATTTGTCCTAGATTATTATGCTAACCGGCTAAATACCTGAAAACAAAAAGAGAGAAGAAATATCAATTTTTAGAATAGCAATACCGAAATATTGAGAAAACATTGTCGGAATTTGAAAATAAAAAAGAAAAGTTTGAAAATAGTTGAAATAATTTCTGTCGAAATAGTTGGTCTAAAAATAATTTGACCGAACTACGCTGGTTTGATTCTCACCACTAGGTGCGATACGTAGGCAACCCGTGACGGGTCCAACCACCACTTTTCAAAAAATAAAAAAATGTGTTGAATTTTTTGTTTTATCAATAAAATCAAAGTGATGCCATTTTTTGAAAATAGTCGAATGTTCCGAAAGGATGCCGGAAGGCTGTTTGTGCAAAAATGGCCGCTTTGAAGTTATTTTTATTTAAAATAATAATAGCCTTGAAATTTTCGATTGAAATATGGAAAGGTTGACTCTTTTGAAATAATGAAAATTGTTCTTGAAAAAGATTTTTTGTTTTATTTTTGAATTAAATAAATCGCCTTTAATAAATGTATAGGATGAGCACAATACAAAATGAACCCTTTGCACTAGTGAACAAGATCCCTTTGGAGTTACAATTGTGGTGGAATGATTTAGGCGAAGATGGACAGGATTGGGTCAACAAATATTGGAAAGATCTTACTGGGGTGCTTGACATAGTACCTCGAGGTGATATTATCCGAGCTTTAGTTGCCTGCTGGGATCCCGCACACAACGTGCTCCACTTCTCAAACATTGAGCTTACTCTGACATTGGAGGAAATTGCTAACTACATCGGAAAGGGTGAGGTTCCCTTAAAAGACAAGTATTCGGTTGCTCCAAGGGCTATTCACTGTGCATAGATTCCTCGACTCCTTAAAAATCGCCAGAAATGTTCACAATGAAGATTTGGTCCACGGGTTCTGCACCATGAACTTTATATACCGTACATATGGCCACGTTGGAGGATTCAATGATCCAACAAACAAACTCTGTAGCAAAACGAACCGGGCTAAATGGGAGGAACAGAGGTGTTTCGCCTTTATGGTAGCCTTTCTGGGGTTAATCATATTTCCGAGGAAAGATGGGAACATCGACATTAGAGTTGCCGGAATTGCCAGTACTCTCCTTGCATAGGACAATAATACGTTGGCGCCAATGATAGTGGCCGACATCTTCCGTGCTCTCACGGCCTGCAAAGCGGGAGGTGATTTCTTCGAGGGGTGTAATCTACTTCTTCAAATGTGGATGATAGAGCATTTATGCCGCCACCCTCAGTTTTCAAGATATGGATCGTTTGAAAAGACGTGTATCAAAGAATTCTACGTGAGGACAAAAGAGGCCAAGCTGCCACAAGGGTCGAAGGGTTGGATCACATATTTCCGATCACTGACTGCTAGCCAGATAGAATGGGCGTATGGATGGTTGCCCCTCAATGAAGTCATATATATGCCAGCATAAGGGTCGTATTTCCTTTTGATGGGTCTCAAGAGTATCCAACCTTATGCGACATACCGAGTATTAAGGCAACTCGAAAGATATCAGATTGTGCCGAAAGATGGGGACCTCAACCTTCAAGCAATAGAGATCAGTCCCGATGGGCAATTCCCGGAAGCGAAAATTCGGCAAATATGGAATGAGTGCCAATGTCTGAGAATGGACTCCCGTGTGAGAGATTGGGCTAGAGGTGAAATATCACCGGGATATTCCATATGGTACGGTAGAGATGTTGAGCATGAGAGACCGACGAAGAGACCTCATATTCAAGAGTTTGCCGAGCAATCGAGGGAACAAAGGGATTGGATGGCCAAGGAAAATGAATATCGAGTCAGAATCAACATGTTGGAAAAATATTTTCAGGACCTCAAATTCGAAAACAGCTTACAAGCAACAGCCGATGAGGGTGAAAAGAGACATATGAGGAAAGAAAATGAAACATTGAAGGCTTAGATTGTGAAAATGAGAACAACCGAAACCCCAGTTCAACTTGCCCAGGATGAAAAGCTAATTGAAAACCTATGGTGCAAGGTGAACGATTATAGCTTTGATTTAGATAAAGCTGAGAAGGAATTAGTTGAGGTTCAGAAACAATTGGCCAAGAATGCCAAAGAAAGGACTTGGATGGCTTGACAGTTAAAGGATGAACATAATGTTGAAGTAGCCCGATTAAGGAAGAAGATTGTTATGACCGAGGTCAAAAGTAGCAAACAAACTAAAGAATTTGATATAGAGAGAGAACATTGCTACATGGCCATGGCCCGGTTAGAATTGGAGCTACAACAACTTCAAAAGAAGAGCCATCAAACCATGGATGCTCGTGCCGAACAAATTGGGAGGTTGCTTCAAGAGAAAGGGGTCATCAGCGAAAGAATTGTCAACATTGCTCAATACATTACGCGAAAATGCCAACTGTGCGAGGATATGACCGAGTCTACGTTTACCGCAGCAACAATGATCTTTGTGAAACAAGTGATGACCGACCTAGACAAACTCAAAAAGGGATTAGCATATAGGCCCGCGGTAAGACCGAACGATGTCTCACGGGCACTAGGGGATTTAATGTATTCATAGGGCATGCATTTTTGTATTTGTATTTTTTCGCATTTAGAAGGTTGTAGTACAACATTATCTTTTGTAATCTATGTTTGAATATCAATGAAAATCAAAAAGAAATTGTCATTATTTTTCTTTATATGCATATTGCTTGAGCGATAGGCAAACATATAAGATCGAAAAATGAAAAAAAAAAGAGAAAATAAAAGAAAAACAATGAATGAAAAAAAAAGATGAATGGAAAAAAAAGAAATGAAAAGAAAAGAAAAGCTGAAAAAGAAAATTGGCGGTTCAAAAGAAGAATAATAATGCCGGGATGATGCATAATTACCAGGCAAAAGTTGTATCTTTAAAATTTGTGATGTTTATCTATTATGATCTAACTATTAACAAGTTTTTGTCGTTGATGAGTATCAGATAAAACAGTTAGCAACTGGCATTCTGGCACATCACAACTACAACACACGTTCTAAAAGCATGACAAAAGCAGTGACCCAAGAAATTAAGCTGACAATCATGGATCCCGTGCAGGAGGAGGAAGTAATAGATGTGAATAGCATGAAGGAAGAAATGTATAAGTTGAAACAACAGATGTCGGAAATGCATCATGCTTGGTCAAAGGGGCAACCCTTACCTTCTTACCCAGCTAACCCCACATATATTCCTCCCTAAAAACCCGAACCAAGAACCACCCACCATGAATTCATCTTCTACATATCCTACGTACCCACACTATTACACCACTACATCACAAGTACCACCCTTACTACCTAAACAAGCTCAACCACCACCACCCCAGGCCGCTCCCATGTATGTGGCTCCACCACTATCCACTTTACATAAATCCTCTAGAAAGCCTATATTTCATATCCAGGATAATCATTAATACCATCCAGAACCCACCTTCAGACAACATGATTCTTACACACTACTTATCGATGTGACGGAGGAGGAGAAACCTGCTAGAAACCCTGAACAAGAGGAGATGGCCAGGAAAATGAAGAGCCTTGAGCAGTCGTTTCGCAATATGCAGGGTCTCGGAGGACAAGTTAGTGTGGCGTACAAGGACTTATGTTTGTTCCCCAATGTACAACTACCTGCTGGGTTTAAATTGCCAAAATTTGACATGTATGATGTCTATGGTGATCCAGTGGCCTATTTGAGAGGATATTGCAGCAAAATGCGTGGAGCTGGGGGAAAGGATGAACTTCTTATGGCCTACTTCAAAGCCTCAGTGTCTCATTATTAGAATGGTACACCCATCAAGATCATATCCGATGGTTCATTTGGGGCGATTTGGCTCAATCATTTGCGAAACATTTTCAATATAATTTGGAAATCGTCCCCGATAGATTGTCATTGACCAAAATGGAAAAGAAGCCCGGAGAGAGTTTTGGGAGTATGGTTTTAGGTGGAGGGAATAGGTGGCCCATGTGGATCCACCAATGAAAGAAGGAGAAATGGTAGATTGTTTCTTACAAGCTTTGGAGCCGACATACTACAGGCATCTGGTGTTTGCGATCGGAAAGACCTTTAATGAGGTAGTGAAAATGGGAAGTTTTGTGGAAGAAGGTCTGAAAACGAACAAGATTATGAGCTACTCAGCCATCAAGGCCACAAATCAAGCAATTCAGACGGGGACGGGAGGATCAATTTGGAGGAAGAAAAAAGAAGAAGTGGCAGTTATAGAGGGAAGATCTTGGTCTCGGGGCCCAAACCCATATCATCACCAACCTCGCCCATACCAACCATATCCACCAGCACCATATAACCACCTCTACATTATTATCCTCCGACTGATCCTCAATTCTCTGTCCAGCATGCCCAATCTTACCCACCGCCTCCACCCTCATGGCGAACCCCAACTTATCAGAATGTCTACCATGCCCAAAATGCCTACCCACTATCAAAAACCTATAGAAATCCTAACCGAACCGATTTCCGTCCTGACCCTGAAGTGAAAAGTGACAGGGCTCAGAGAAAGAAAACATTCACTCCTCTGGGAGAATCATATACCAGCCTCTTCCACCGATTGAGAGAATTGGGAATGCTAAGTCCCATTGAGATTAAAATTCCCAATCCTCCACCAAGAACATAGATCAATCCATCCATTGTGAATATCGTTCTGCGATGAGCCTAAAATTCCTAATCCTCCACCAAGAAACATTGAGCCTAAAATTCCCAATCCTTTGTGAATACTTTCCTCCCAACATGATATGGAGAAATGTTGGCATCTAAAGTCTGCAATACAAGAACTCATTGACACCAGAAGAATTGAGGTGCAAGCACCCGAGACTCCCAACATAACGCAAAATCCTTTGCCGGTGCATCATGAAACACATATGATAGAGCTAGCATAGGGAGAAAGCTGCAAAAAAACCCTCTCAGACTGTGATGACAATTAAAGCAAACAACAAGGTTGAGGAGAAAGTTGAGAGTGAGAAAGTGTCAATTGAGCCACCAACAAAACAACCATCAGTGATGATTAAGCCCGAGCCGGTAAAAGTGATAGTACCTGGGGTGAAGCCCATACTGACTGTGAAAGGGGCTTATTTAGAACCAATTGTTATCAAGCAAGTTGTTCAAATGCCGATGGTGAGTACCAAAGTTGTACCTTGGAATTATGACAAGGTAACTATTATGTACAAAGGGAAATAAGTCAAGGGGGAAATCCGCGAAACTCATGGTTTGACTCGGTCTGGGAGATGTTTTGCCCCTGATGATTTGAGAAAGGCGAAAGTGGTGAAAGAAAATCCAGCTTATGTGAAGAAAATAGTCACCGAGGAAGAAGCTGAGGAATTCCTAAAGAAAATTAAAGCTCAAGATTACTCCATAGTTGAGCAATTGAGGAAGACACCCGCTCAAATATCTTTGCTATCTCTGCCGATTCATTCTGATGAACATCAAAGGGCGTTAAAGAAGCTCCTAAATGAAGCTCATGTACCGGAGAAGATCTCGGTGTGTCATTTGGAGAATATTACAAACAATATTTTTGAGGCAAATAGGATAACATTCTCAGACGATGAGCTACCACTAGAAGGGGCGGAACATAATAAGGCGTTATACCTCACGGTGAAGTGTGAGGAATCAGTGGTAACTCGTGTCTTGGTCGATAACGGGTCAAGTGCCAATATTTGTCCTTTGTCTACCCTGGGGAAGCTGAAAGTTGATCACGAGAGGATTCACATAAATAGTGTATGTGTGAGGGGGTTCAACGGAGCTGGAAAGAACACCGTGGGAGATATCATATTAGAACTCGCCGTCGGACCGATGTATTTCACCATGGAGTTTCAAGTGTTGGATGTTGCTGTGTCCTATAACCTCCTGTTAGGACGTCCATGGATCCATACTGCAAAAGCAGTGCCATCTTCACTACATCAAATGGTGAAGTTTGAGTGGGATCAGCAAGAGATAGTAATGCACTGAGAAGATAATGTTTGTAATGCCATCATGCCATTCGAAGAAGTTGAAAGAGACAAAGGTCCTTGGGTGTACCAAGTGATGGACACCATGACTGTGAACAAAATATCAGAAGGAGAGAATATCCCAGTACCCAAAGTGACCCCTACAGCGGTCATGGTTGCCAACGAAATGATAAAGAATGGGTTCTCTCCTGGAAAAGGTCTAGGAGTTGCCTTGTAGGGTATAACACAACCAGTTCATCTTCCGGGTAGCACTAACACTTTCGGCCTGGGTTTCTAGCCAACCATCGCTGATATATAGAGAGCCAAAATATTGAAAAAAAAGGGTGGACCCTCCCCAAAACTATCCCAAAACTGTCCTAGTCCTTTGTCAAGCCTGGTACACAAAGACGTCTGGCAACTGTCCTGCCGGGCCATGCAGAGATGAGTCCGAATGAAGAGCTATTAGCAAGGTTTGAGAGGTTGTTTAAAGGCGTGAATATGATAGAAGCAGTCGAGGGAACAAGCAAGATGTATGTTCAATTTGTTGGACCCCACATCAGGCTAAATGACTGGGAAGCTACTCCTCTTCCAATCAGGAGGGAGTTGTGGTAGTTAGCTTTTAATATTCCATTCCCAAAACTGTCTTGTTTCAAAAATTGTAATCATATGTTCCGTCTAGTGAAATGTATCCAAACCTTGTTACCTTTCAAAGTTTAATGAAATGCAATTTCTTTCTTCCTCCATTTTTAGCCTTATTTTATTTTTCTTCTTTTTCTTGTACAGTCCAATATTTGCTGATTTCAATGATGTGTCATGCATGAAGAATGCCCGGTCCAGTCTTGATAATCTGATAGATATACAAGAAATTGAAAATGAATATGAAGTGTAATGTGAGGATGAGGAAGTGTTGGAGGAAATCAGTAAAGATTTGACCCATTATGAAGAAAAAACCCAAACCAAACTTAAATGAGACGGAGTCTATTAATTTAGGAAACGAGGAGAATATTCGAGAAACAAAGATTAGTGTACACTTAGAGACTTCACTCAGAGAAGATTTGATCAGGTTGTTACATGAGTACAAAGACATATTTACTTGGTCTTATGATGACATGCCCGGGCACAACACTGACTTGGTGGTACATAAGTTGCCCATTTATCCAGAATGCCGGCCAGTTAAGCAAAAGTCAAGAAAGTTCAAACTGAATATTAGTGTGAAAATAAAAGAAGAGGTCAATAAGCAATTTGAGGCAAAGGTCATACGGGTCACCAAGTATCCCACCTGGTTAGCCAATGTTGTGCCTGTTCCAAAGAAAGACGGAAAAACCACAGTGTGCGTTGATAAAGCCAGTCCGAAAAATGATTTTCCATTGCCAAATATCCACATATTGATTGACAATTGTGGCAAACATGAGATTGGTTCTTTTGTGGATTGTTATGCGGGTTATCATCAAATCCTGATGGACGAAGAAGATGCAGAAAAGATAGCCTTTATCACACCTTGGGGGACATATTGCTATAGAGTAATGGCATTTGAGTTGAAGCATGCCGGAGCTACATATATGAGGGAAATGACCACTATGTTTCATGACACGATACATCGAGAGATTGAGGTGTATGTGGATGATGTTATTATCAAGTCCAAAAAGCAGTGTGATCATGTCAAAAACTTGAGAAAGTTTTTTCAGAGGCTTCGAAGATATAATCTCAAGCTTAATCCAACAAAATGTGCTTTTGGAGTACCATCAGGAAAGTTATTAGGGTTCATAGTAAGCCGGCATTGTATTGAATTAGACCCGTCAAAGATAAAAGCAATCCAGAACTTGCCTCCGCCAAAGAACAAGAAAGAGGTGATGAGTGTGTTGGGCAGGTTGAATTATATTAGCAGATTTATTGCTAAGCTGACATAGACTTGTGAGCCCATTTTCAAATTATTAAAGAAAGATGCGGCGGTTAATTGGAATGAAGAATGTCAAGATGCATTTGACAAAATCAAGGAATATCTGGCCAATCCTCCTGTGTTGGTTCCTCCAGAACCTAGTAGGCCCCTAATACTTTATCTGACCGTATTGGATAATTCTTTTGGCTGTGTACTGGGGCAACATGATGAAACGAGGAAGAAAGAGCAAGCAATATACTATCTTAGTAAGAAATTTACATCTTACGAGGTAAAATACACTCAAGCTGGAAAGAACATGTTGTGCTTTAACATGGGTTGCACAGATGTTGAAACATTACTTGTCGGCTTATACTACTTATCTTATATCTCATTTGGATCCACTGAAGTACATCTTCCAGAAACCTATACCCCCAGGAAGGCTCGCTAGTTGGCAAATTCTACTTACAGAGTTTGATATTGTTTATGTAACCCGCACTGCAATGAAGGCACAAGCAGTAGCTGACCATTTGGCAGCAAATCTAGTTAATGATGAGTATGAACCATTAAAGACATATTTTCCTGATATGGAGACAATGAATATTGAGGAATTGGAACAAGACGACAAGCCGAGTTGGAAACTATACTTTGATGGGACTGTCAATAGCAAAGGGGTCAGAATTGGAGCAGTGCTCATTTCAGAAACGGGTCAGCATTATCCTGTTACCGCTCAACTCCGATTTTTCTGTACTAATAACATGGTCGAGTATGAAGCACGCATATTGGGATTAAGAATGGCAATAGACATGGGTGTTCAAGAGATTTTTGTCATGGGTGACTCGGATCTCTTGATACATCAAATTCAAGGGGAATGGGAGATAAGGGATTTGAAACTTATACCATATCAACAGTGCCTACATGAACTATCTCAGAGGTTTCAGTCCATAGAGTTCAAGCATATCCCAAGAATGCACAACGAAGTTGCAAATGCCCTGGCCACATTATCGTCTATGTTGCACCATCCGGACAAAGCCTATATAGATCCACTGCAGATACAAGTTCGTGATCAAAATGCTTATTGTTTCATAGTAGAAGAGGAATTTGACGGTGAGCCATGGTTCCATGATATTAAAAAATATTTGAGGATGGGGGTGTACCCAGGGCAAGCCACGGGAGATCAAAAAAGGGCTATAAGGCGATTATCGAGTGGATATTTCTTCAGCGGAGGAGTTGTATACAAGAGAACCCCGGATTTGGGTCTACTGAGATGTATAGATGCACAACAGACCACTACAATCATGGTTGAAATACATGCAGGAGCTTGTGGACCTCATAAGAGTGGATATGTTTTGGCCAAGAATATACTAAGAGCTTGGTACTATTGGCTCACCATGGAGTGGGATTGCATTAGGTATGTGCGGAAATGCCACCAATGCTAGATATACGGAGATTTGATTCATTCCCCACCCTATGAGTTGCATACAATGTCAGCACTATGGCTATTCGTCGCCTGGGGCATAGATGTCATCGGTCCAATAGAACCTGCAACATCTAATGGGCAAAAGTTTATCCTGGTAGCCATCGATTATTTCACCAAATGGGTGGAAGCAAAGACATTTAAAGTAGTAACAAAGAAGGCGGTAGTGGATTTCGTACATACAAATATCATTTGTCGCTTCGGAATTCCCAAGGTGATTGTCACGGACAATGGAGCAAATCTTAACAGTCACCTCATGGCAGAGGCATGTCAAAAGTTCACAATCTTGTACCTTAACTCTACACCTTATCGACCTAAAGAAAATGGAGCAGTTGAGGCTGCAAATAAGAACATTAAGAAGATTCTCAGGAAAATGGTGGAAGAGTCAAGATAGTGGCATGAAAAATTACCATTTGCTCTCATGGGTTATCGTACTACTGTGCGTACTTCAATTGGTGCAACCCCTTACTCATTGGTGTACGGAACGGAGGCAGTAATACCTACAGAGATTGAAATACCTTCCCTCCGGATTATAGTTGAGGCTGAAATTGATGACGATGAATGGGTAAAAGCCCGGTTAGAGCAATTGAGCTTGATCGATGAAAAAAGGTTAGCAGCTATGCCACGGACAACTGTACCAATGAAGGATGGCCAGAGCATATAACAAGAAAGTACGTCCATGGAAATTCGAAGTTGGTCAGTTGGTGCTAAGACGTATTTTACCACAGTGGGCCGAAGCAAAAGGAAAGTTTGCGCCTAATTGGCAAGGGCCATTCATGTTGACTCGGGTACTGTCTAACGGAGCTTTATATCTAACAGATGTGGAAGGGAAATGTGTAAAAACTGCTACCAACTCTGTGAGCACGTGATGTTTGCCCTAAGCAATAAAATTCCAAAATTAAAGTAAATAATATTTTTGTTTGCAATTATATGTTTTGATTAAAAATAAAGTGTATTTGTGTGATTGAAAAATTAAAAATGAAAATTAGAAAATTAAAAAAAATAGGTTAAGTATAAAATGTCACAAAATAAAGGAGTCAAAAGAAAAATCAACAAAAAATACAAATACTACCGAAAATTACGGAAAAATAGCAAAAAATGTCAAAAATATCAGAAAATATCAGAAAATTAGAGAAAATAGGAAATTAAAAGAAATTAATAATTGAAAAAGAATACAAAAGGAAAAAATGAAATACAACAAGAAATACACAAAAAAATAATTAAAATACATGAAAAACACACAAAAATACAAAACTAGGCTAAATGTTACAAGCCCAAACATATCAGCCCAGAGGATTTGAAAAATCCGGTCCAATTATTATAAAATATTCAATCCTGACCGTCCATGTATTTAATCAGACGGTCCATTTCGAATCTCTGAGATTAACTTAAACGATGCAGTTTCAATAAGTCAATCTGGGCCGTCCATCTATAAAGATCTAACGTAGATCAATTAGTCTCCACTTAATTCCAAACGGCGTCGTTCTTAAACATTAGATCCTGGCCATTGATCAAAGATGATCCAAAGGCCAGGATCAATTGAGCAGCTGAGGGTATATAAGGCTGGTCTCTATAGAGACCGGCCATTTCTCTCTTTAACAAAACCCTAGCCGCCCTCTCTGCATCTTCTTCTCCACCTTCTTCTCTTCACCGGCCGTGGAGACTAGCCGACTTCCATGGCCATCTCCGGCCACTCCCAACCTCCAAACCTTTCTTTTCTTCCTTCTCTACACCAAGCCATCGTGAAACCCCAAAGAAACCCAAAAGCCCCCTGCTCTTGAAACTCCGGTCACCGGACTTTTCTCCGGTGACCACCAAACTAAGAAACATTCATCCAAACTTACACCATTGAACCATCTTGCATAGATATTTAACCCCATATACTTGTATTCCCTCGAATCTCATTTAAACTCTTCGAATCTTCAAGAATAGGCCGCCGGAACCCTAACTCCGGCAAGCCACCAAATAACACCCCCACTCCAAAACACACCACTATGTATTTAACACTCTTCTCTACCCAAAAACCATGAAAATAAGTTTGATCGGAAATAAAAGACTTCAAATCTTGAAGTCTGGAACTGGAAAAAGAAAAAGAAAAAGAAAAAGGGCAAGAAAAGGAAACAAAAATGGGGAAGCTCAGGAGACATATCCTGCGAGCTAAGTCCACATCCCACTGTTTTTCTGTTTTTTCGTTGATGAGCATGATTTTTGTTATTTTCTGTTATATTTTGTTTCTTTGAAATTAGTCTGTTTGCATGTTAGATTTTATTCATCTTCTCTTCATTTTATCTTTTGCGATTCTTGTTATAATTTGTTTCTATTAGCTTATCTTATAATATTTTCTAATATTCTTTGTTAATAACATGCTTCACTAGTATATTGTTAATCCTGTTTATTATACTTGACTAGTACACTCGAGCCTTTTTAGGGTTTCTTTGAGTTTAAACATGAATGTATTATGAATATGTCTCTTTATGTTTAATTTGTTATACTATGCCTGAATATGAGTTGTGAGTTGTTTAATTGAAATTCAACTATTATAAAATTTCTCTCTGAGTTTTGATTAGATGATAAATGATTTCTGATTGTGGCTATGTGTGGAAATTTATATAAGAAGGCTATATTTGTGATAAATTCATGTTTTAGACTACAATTAGTCTTATTATGCTTTAGGGGTATTGGTTATAGCTGTGATAAATAATTAATTAGATAATTGGCTAATGTTTAAGTATGTTAAATTGGTTAAAAATGAAAATGATCTAAAAATGGCTACAATTGAAATAGGTAAAAGAGTGGCTAGTGCTGAAACTGGTCGGCTCTATAATAGGCTTAAATCTAAATGGCTAAGTTCTGTAAGTCTGAATCTAATTCTAAATAATAATAAGTGACTAATTTTGCAAAGCCAAGTCCAAACACCGGACTGGCTAAATCTGAAAAGGTTTAGACTTAGGAAATAAGCAGGCTAGTCCTGCAATTCAATTAAAATAGATAGTAATAAAAGGGTACCTCTTAAAAAAGGTCAAAATTGAAAGAAATTAAGGATCAAATCTGGCCAAGTCTTAAATGACTTATAATAACTGGCCAGTAGTTAAATAATGCATAAAAGCTGTATACCCAAACCTTGGATAGGTCGGGTAAATACCAAATAATAACAGGGGTATAAAAGAGAATGAAAATGACAGTATTTATACAATAATTCACAAAACAAAGGGTATAATAGACCCAACAAAAAGGATTAGTTGTTAATAACCTTAGCAAGTGAGGGTACTATAGTAATAGACCCCTAATAGAAGCCAATAGACCCCCCTAGAACCTTCCAGCATGGGCTGGAAGGCATTTTAGAATCTGAAAAGAGTACTAAAGTGTAGTAATAAAAGAATTAAGGGGAGGGAATTGGGAATAAGATTTTCTAATTTCCCCCTCAAAATTTCACCACTCACATCTATAAATATGCTTTAATTAAGCCTGAATGAGGGCTGGAGTTTTAGAATTCAGAGAATACTTCTGAAATTGAAAGTAAAACTATCATATTCTAAGAGTAATTTCAGGGTATTTGTCGAGCACTATTTCTGAAAATCAACTAGGAATCCTCTGTTATCTCCTGTTTGCTGGATTTCTACTGGTTTTCTTCAAGTTCTGTTATTGGATTACTATTTGCTGAGCTTGAAATCTCTGTTCGACTGTGTTGATTTCAACTGTGCTTGCTGTGTTGATTCATCTCAGTTGCTGTGTTTTGCTGCTGTGATCAACTGATTACTCTTCTCATTTGCTTCCCTTAGACTCATAGAGTTCTTTTGCTGAATCTGGTACACAGATACTACTCGAGCAATGTAACTACAGTTTATTCGAAGGATTGAATAACATGATTTGATTTTAAAGGCTATTTTGTTATTTGTTTCTTATTTTCCAATGCATAAGTAGATAAATAGTAATTTTGATAGGAAATGGTTGTATAAGTACTACATGTGAAGTATGAAATGATGCTGAAAGACAATGTAATAGAGTAGTATGTAGATTAGAGTAGTAGTAGTAATCGTAATCAGCTAGACTTAGCTAAAATAGGTATATAATTGAATTAACTCATCTAGTTTTGAAAACAGGATCAACAACAACAACAACAACAACAACAACCCAGTATATTCCCACAAGGTGAGGTCTGGGGAGGGTAATATGTAGACAGGCCTTACCTCTACCCGAGAGGGCAGAGAGGCTGTTTCCAATCTATCCTCGGCAACTAATAGATATATAATCATAACTACATTAAAATCAAGAATGACAGTTGAGCGACCGTGCTGAAATCACGGAATCTGGGAGTGCCTAACACCTTCTCCCGGGTTAACAGAATTCCTTATCCGGATTTCTTGTTGCGCGGACGGTTAAACAGAGTCAACACCCTTGGATTCGGGAATAACCAGTGACTTGGGACACCATTATTTTCCCAAGTGGAGACTCTGAAAATCTTAATAAAATCCCGAACCGATTGTCCTTAAATTGGAAAAAACTCCTTCCTCATTGTTATTATATCCTTTCTTGGGGTATTTATAATTATCGAGGTATACCTTATTCCCTTATTCGGGGAAACCAAAAAAGGTAGTAAAAAGGGAGGTGTGTGACGACCCGGCCCGTCGTCACGGAAATTACCACCCCGTTATGTTGTAATTACATGTTTTATGCTCTTATATCAGTGTTAGAGTCTATCTGGTGAGTTAGGAGTGATTTGGATTGAAAATGAGGCATATAGCCTTTTTGAAGAAAACTTGAATAAGGAAAGTCAACCGGGAGTTGACTATTTGGTTAGAGGGCTCGGAATTGAATTCTGATGATTCGGTTAGTTCCGGGAGGTGATTTGTGACTTAGGGGAGCAATCGAAATTGAATTTGGAGACCTGGTGTAGAAATAGGCTTGAATTGGCTAAGGTTGAATTTTGGCGAAATCCGAATGGTAGGTGAGATTTTGATCCGGGGTCGGAATGGAATTTCGACAGTTGCAGTAGCTCCGTTAGGTGATTTTGGATGTGCCTGCAAAATTTCAGGTCATTCGGACGTCTTTTGGTCGGGTTTTTGATGGAATGTGTAATTCGGGAAGTTTTAAGAAATTTAGGATTGAATTCGATGTGAATTATAAGTTTTGATGTTGTTAGACGTGTTTTGAGGATTTGAGCACGTTCGAATAAGGTATTAGGATGTGTTGGTGTGTTTGTATGGGGTTCCGGGGGCCTCGGGGTGTTTTCGGATGGCTAAACGGGAGGAAATGTGGAAAATTGCAGGTTTGGGATTCTAGTTCTGTTGTTTTCGCTCGTGCGGAAATGGGGGCGCATGAGCGAGTCCGCAGGAGCGGACAAGAGGGCACAGGGGTGAGTGGCTTCGTAGAAGCGGAATCGTCTCCGCTGAAGCGGCGTCGCAGGAGCGAAGATGAGACCGCAGAAGCGGTCGTGAGAGAAATGGGGAAAACCGCAGAAACGGATTTATTAACCGCATAGGCGAGTCCGCAGGAGTGGACTCTTGTTCGCAGAGGCGAAAAGGACCGCAGGGGCGGAATGTTATCCGCAGAAGCAGACCCGCAGGAGCAGTCCGTGTATCGCAGGAGCGGAAATGGCCAACTAGGCCTGGAATCGCAGAAGCGACCATCTGGTCGCGGATACGGACTCGCAGGAGCGGAATTCTATCCGCAGAAGCGAAAATCGCAGTGAGTTAATTGTATCGAAGTTAGAAAATTTCAGAAACATTTCACACATTTGGGTCTCGGCTTTAGAGGCGATTTGGGCGATTTTGAAGAGAAACTCAAGGGAAATCATCGGGTAATCAACTATGGACTTAAACTATGATTAGTATTGATAATATTATGCAATTATATCATGAAAATGGAGGATTTTGGAGTAATTTATGGAGGATTTAGCCCTAGGCTTGAACTTTCGAAAATTAAGGTTTTGAATGGGCAAATAGAGTCCGAAATTGGTAAATCTTATATGCTTAGACTCGTATCGAGATGAGGGTTCCGAATATGTGATTTTCGTGATTTTTCGAGAAGCGTATCGAAAGTCGGGTTTTGACAACTTTGGGAATTTTGATGTAAATTGAGTTGTTTTGATTGGGTGTCGTCCCATTGGCCTAATTTGTTGTGTTTCTACTGTATTTGATCAGATTCTACGCGTGCGGAGCTTGATACTCATGGCAAGGGCATTGCGGAGTAGTCGTTGCGCCGTATTGAGGTGAGTAATAGATATGGGTGATGGCCAGCGGGTTCGAAACCCCGGTATACCACTTTGTGATGCTGTATAGCGGCGAGACACGTACTCTCATGTGAGTGCGGGGTCGATTGTGATTGGGGACTATGGCTTAGTCTGACTTGCTGATAATGTGTTATGATATTAGGCTTGAGCCATCGAACCTCCTTCTCGGATGGTTGCATATTATACTGTGATATTGTACTTAGGATGTAGGAGCCCCTCCGGAGTCTGAACCCCCACAGTGAGCACGGGTACCCAAATTGGATCGGGCTACGCGTCGTAGCGGTCATATCATGCATTGCATTGCATTTAGCTACATCTGCTAGTTGTTATACTGTTTTGCTGGTACTTGTTGGTACAGGTACAATTGATATTGATTCTGTGACAGGGTATTTGATTACAGCTTTACATAGTGCTTTATTGCGGATTTCTTATCTACGCTGTCTTACCCTTGTTTATTACCACTAAGTCTGGCAGTACTCATTTTACTCCCTGCACCTTGTGTGCAGATCCAGGTACCTCTCAGTAGTGATCCAGTAGTTGTGCGAGGCGACATTTGTGGATATTCGAGGTAGCTGCAGAGTCCGCAGGACCCGATATTCCTTCTTACTATCTTGATTTTGTATTGACTTTTCTTTCCGCACTTGGTATCTTGTAAACCTTTATACACTCATGTTCGGTAGAGGCTCATGACTCTTGACCCTTGGTCTATGGGAGTTGATGTATATTTTGGGACTTGGTTTCCCCGCTGTTGGTATATGTATCACAGTTGTTTTTTCATATTTTGATATACTTAAATGGGATAGAACGAGCTTCTAGCTCCGTTCTCGTTATTGATTGGTTAGGCTGGCTTAGCAATGTGCTGGGCGCCATCACGACTGGATTTGGGGTCGTGACAAGTTGGTATCAGAGCCTAGGTTTACTAGGCCTCATGAGTCTTGAGCCGGTTAGTAGAGTCTTGTGGATCGGTACGGGGACGGCTGTACTCATCCTCGGGAGGCTGCGAACCTTTAGGAAACACTTCACTTTTCTTGAACTCCTGTCGTGCGATCTTGTTGTTCTGAGAACTGAACTTCTATATTCTATTCTCTCGCAGATGGCGAGAACTCGAGCTTCAGGACGAGGTGGAAGACCATCATTGCCACCTGCTAGAGGCCGTGGGCGCGGCCATGGTCGAGGTAGAGGCAGGACAACTGAGGCAGTGCCGGCCGACCCGCCCATTGTACCTATTCAGGAGAAGCCCTCGGTGGTTGATGCTCCAGCAGCCCCAGCTCAGGCCCGGACGGTATCTACTGTCATTCTTGGTTTTCGGGGCTCTGGCCTAGATATTATCAGTATGTTCTGGATTGGCTCAGCTAGTATCAGCTATCGCTACAGCAGCGACATCCCAGACAGGGGGTGGTCAGCAGACCCCTACAGCACGCACACTTGAGCAGGTGGTAAAGGGACTTCAGACGCCAGAGGCGGTCCCAGCTCAGGCAGTTGCACCAGTTATTCCAGTTGCACCAGCTCCAGAGCATGTGGTACAGGTTATGCCAAGACGACGAGCAGCATCGCCTAGAGAGATTTGGTAGACTCCATCCACCTCATTTCAGTGGTACTGAGGGCGAGGATGCGCAGGGTTACTTAGATAAGTGCCAGGGGATGCTATGTACAGCTGGTATTCTTGAGTCCAGCGGAATTTCATTAACTAGTTTTCAGTTTACTGGTCCCGCATTTGATTGGTGGGAAGAGTTTGAGAGGCATAGGCCTGCAGGAGCAGCACCTGTCACATGGCAGCAGTTCTATACTCTCTTTCTAGAGAAATATGTACTTCAGTCTTGTCGCGAGGAGCTACGTCGCCGGTTCGAGTGGTTGGTTCGGGGCGACATGTCTGTGACCCAGTATGAGCTTAGATTCACACAGTTGGCTAGGCATGCCACATGGATGATCCTTAATGATAGGGAGAGGATCAAGAGGTTCATTGATGGCCTCAACTACTCTATCCGCATTCTTATGACCGAGAGAGAGTTTTGTCATCATCATTTGAGCAGGTTGTTGATATGGCACGTTCCATTGAGGCGGATCATCGCCGAGAGAGAGAGGAGTGGGAGGCCAAGAGGCCTCATGGTTCTGGCAGTTTCAGTGGTGCTCCATCTAGAGGGCATTCCCAGCAGAGCAGAGGCCGCTCGTCTAGACCTTCTCATTCAGGCCGCCTAGAGCAGAGCGGAGGTTCTTATGGTCATGGTCGACAGGGGTTTCAGTAGAGTCAGTCATCACTTAGTTCCCTTCCAGCCCTGGGTGCAGCACCTACTTCTTCAGCCCAGGGTTCTTCTGTGGCGAGGGGTTCCCTTCAGTCCCCTTCTCCAGCACCAGGTGCATGTTTTGAGTGTGGTGAGTTTGGCCATATGAGGAGGCAGTGCCCTCGACTCCGTAGGGACAGGACTCAGCAGAGGGATCAGCCCTCATCTTCAGCACCATCTTAGTCTAGTAGAGGTGGAGGTCAGTCTTCTCGTGGTCGCCCCAGAGGCGAGGAGAGATCTGGTGGAGGCCAGGCACGATTCTATGCACTCCCTGACAGGCGTGATGTAGTTGCCTCCGATGCGGTGATTACAGGTATCATTTCTATCTGTCACAGAGATGCCTCTGTTCTATTTGATCCAGGGTCCACAAATTCTTACGTGTCATCTTATTTTGCACATCATTTGGGTGCGACTCGTAGTAGTCTTGATTTACCTGTTCATGTATCCACCCCTGTGGGTGATACGATCGTTGTGGATCATGTCTATAGATCCTGTGTTATCTCTATTGGGGGTCTGGAGACCCAGGCATATTTGTTATTGTTGGGTATGGTGGACTTTGATGTTATATTGGGTATGGACTGGTTGTCTCCGTACCATGCTATATTGGACTGTCATGCTAAGACAGTTACGTTGGCCATTCCTGGTATTTCTCAAATCGAGTGGCGGGGTTCGACCGATTTCGTCCCTAGCCGTGTTATTTCGTTCTTAAAAGCTCAGAAGATGGTTGAAAAAGGGTGTTTATCATAATTAGCTTTTGTGAGGGATGTGGGAGCTAAGTCTCCTAGCATTGATTCTGTACCTGTTGTGAGGGACTTCCCAGATGTATTCCCCTCAGACCTGCCGGGCATGCCGCCGGACAGGGACATTGATTTTGGCATTGACTTGAGGCCGGGCACTCAGCCCAAATTCGTTCCTCCTTATCGGATGGCACCAGCTGAGTTGAAAGAACTAAAAGAGCAACTTCAGGAGCTTCTGGATAAGGGTTTCATCCGTCCTAGTGTGTCCCCATGGGGTGCACCGGTATTATTTGTTAAAAAGAAAGATGGTTCCATGCGAATGTGTATTGATTATAGGCAATTGAACAAAGTGACGGTGAAGAACAAGTACCCTCTACCGTGCATAGATGATTTGTTTGATCAGTTACAAGGTGCGAGGGTGTTTTCTAAGATCGATCTTCGTTCAGGCTATCATCAGCTGAAGATCAGGGACTCGGATATTATGAAGACTGCATTCAGGACCCGATATGGTCATTATGAGTTTCTTGTGATGTCTTTTGGGCGGACCAACGCCCCAGCAGCATTTATGCATCTGATGAACAGTGTGTTCGGGCCTTATTTGGATTCGTTTGTGATTGTGTTCATTGATGACATTCTAGTCTACTCCCGTAGTCAGGAGGATCATGCTCAGCATTTGAGTATTGTGTTGCAGAGATTGAGGGAGGAGAAGCTATATGCTGAATTCTCCAAGTGCGAGTTTTGGCTCGAGTCCGTAGCATTTCTGGGACATGTGGTGTCTCGTGATGGTATTCAGGTTGATCCTAAGAAGATAGAGGCGGTGCAGAATTGGCCTAGACCGTCCTCAGCTACAGAGATTAGGAGTTTTCTTGGCTTGGCGGGATATTATCGCTGGTTTGTTCAGGGATTTTCATCCATTACTTCTTCATTGACTAAATTGACCCAGAAGGGTGCACCATTCGTGCGGTCGGATGAGTGCGAAGAGAGCTTTCAGAAGCTCAAGACAACTTTGACCACAGCTCCAGTGTTAGTATTGCCATCAGCTTCAGGTTCATATACTGTTTACTATGATGCCTCGAGAGTGGGGATAGGTTGTGTGTTGATGCAGGAAGGTAAGGTGATTGCTTATGCTTCTCGGCAGTTGAAGCCACATGAGAAGAACTATCCTGTTCATGATTTGGAGCTAGCCGCCATTGTTCATGCCTTGAAAATTTGGAGGCACTATTTGTACGGCATGTCTTGTGAGGTGTATACCGACCATCATAGTCTCCAGCACTTGTTCAAACAGAAAGACCTTAATTTGAGACAGCGGAGATGGCTTGAGTTGCTTAAGGATTATGACATCACTATTTTATATCATCCGGGAAAGGCCAATGTGGTGGCCGATGCTTTGAGCCGGAAGGCGGTCAGTATGGGGAGCTTGGCATATATTCCAGCTGAGGAGAGGCCATTTGCTTATGATGTTCAGGTGCTAGCCAATCGGCTAGTGAGGTTAGATATTTCGGAGCCCAGCCCGGTATTGGCTTGTGTTGTATCTCGGTCATCTCTATATGATCGTATTCGTGAGCGCCAGTATGATGATCCATATTTGGCTGTCCTTAGGGACAGAGTTCAGCATGATGATGCTAGAGATGTCACCATTGATAGTGACGGCATATTGAGGATGTAGGGCCGGATATGTGTGCCCAATGTTGATGGCCTTCGTGAGTTTATTCTGGAGGAGGCCCATAGCTCGCGGTATTCTATCCATCCAGGAGCCGCGAAGATGTATCAAGATTTGAAACTGCACTATTGGTGGAGAAAGATGAAAATGGACATTGTCAGACATGTATCACGATGCCTCAACTGTCAGCAGGTTAAGCATGAGCATCAGAGGCCTGGTGGTGTATTTCAGCGCATTGTTATTCCCGAGTGGAAATAGGAGAGGATCACTATGGACTTTGTTACTGGACTCCCTCGGACGGCGAGGAAGTTTGATTCTGTATGGGTGATTGTGGATAGACTGACCAAGTCAGCTCACTTCATTCCAGTTAGTACTACCTACTCATCGGAGCGGTTGGCGGCGATCTTTATTCGAGAGATTGTTCGGTTGCATGGAGTTCCAGTGTCTATCATATCCGACAGGGGTACTCAGTTCACTTCTCAGTTTTGGAGAGCATTTCAGCGAGAGATGGGTACACGGGTTGAGTTGAGTACTGCATTTCACCCCCAGACAGATGGGCAGTCTGAGGGTACTATTCAGATTCTGGAGGATATGTTGCGAGCATGTGTGATTGACTTTGGTGGTTCGTGGGATGAGTTCCTACCACTTGGTGAGTTTCCCTACAACAACAGTTATCAGTCGAGTATTCAGATAGCCCCGTATGAGGCATTGTATGGCAGACAGTGTAGATCCCACGTGGGATGGTTTGAGCCTGGTGAGGTTAGATTGATAGGGACTGAGTTAGTCCAGGATGCTCTGGATAGAGCAAAGTTGATCCAGGAGAGGCTTCGTACAGCACAGTCTCGTCAGAAAAGTTATGCGGACCGTAGAGTTCGAGAGTTGTCTTTCATGGTTGGTGACCAGAGTATTGTTGAAGGTTTCACCTATGAAGGGTGTCATGAGGTTTGGGAAGAAAGGAAAGTTGAGTCCTAGGTACATTGGGTGTCATGAGGTTTGGGAAGAAAGGAAAGTTGAGTCCTAGGTACATTGGTCCTTTTGAGATACTCAGGAGGGTTGGAGAGGTGGCATACGAGTTGGCTTTGCCGCCCAGCTTATCCAGCGTCCATCCAGTATTCCATGTGTCTATGCTCCGAAGTACATTAGAGATCCGTCTCATGTATTAGACTTCAGTACCATTCAGCTTGATGGTGATCTATCCTATGATGTGGAGCCTATTGCTATTTTGGGTCGTTAGGTGAGAAAATTGAGGTCTAAGGAGATTGCATTAGTTAAGGTTCAGTGGAGAGGTCGACCCGTGGAGGAGGCCACTTGGGAGATAGAGCGGGAGATTCTTGCCACATAACACACTCACAACCACAACTTGGTTTATTTCCATTTACTTGCACAATCATATCGGATATTTTAATGTGACGACCCGGCCTGTCGTCACAGGAATTACCACCCCGTTATGTTGTAATTACATATTTTATGCTTTTATATCGGTGTTAGAGTCTATCTGGTGAGTTAGGAGTGATTTGGATTGAAAATGAGGCATATAGCCTTTTTGAAGGAAACTTGAATAAGGAAAGTCAACCCGGAGTTGACTATTTGGTTAGAGGGCTCGGAATTGAATTCTGATGATTTGGTTAGTTCCGGGAGGTGATTTGTGACTTAGGGGTGCAATCGGAATTGAATTTGGAGGCCCGGTGTAGAAATAGGCTTGAATTGGCTAAGGTTGAATTTTGGCGAAATCCGAACGGTAGGTGAGATTTTGATCCGGGGTCGGAATGGAATTCCGACAGTTGCAGTAGCTCCGTTAGGTGATTTTGGATGTGCCTGCAAAATTTCAGGTCATTCGGACGTCGTTTGGTCGGGTTATTGATGGAATGTGTAATTCGGGAAGTTTTAAGAAATTTAGGATTGAATTCGATGTGAATTATGGGTTTTGATGTTGTTAGACGTGTTTTGAGGATTGGAGCAAGTTCGAATAAGGTATTAGGATGTGTTGGTGTGTTTGGATGGGGTCCCGGGGCCTCGGGGTGTTTTCGGATGGCTAAACGGGAGAAAATGAGGAAAATTGCAGGTTTGGGATTCTGGTTCTGTTGTTTTCGCTCCTGCGGAAATGGGGGCGTAGGAGCGGACAAGAGGGCGCAGGGGCGAGTGGCTTCGCAGAAGCGGAATCGTCTCCGCTGAAGCGGTGTCGCAGGAGCGAAGATGAGACCGCAGAAGCGGTCATGAGAGATATGGGGAAAACCGCAGAAACGGATTTATTGACCGCATAGGCGAGTCCGCAGGAGCGGACTCTTGTTCGCAGGGGCGGAATGTTATCCCGCAGAAGCGGACCCGCAGGAGCGGTCCGTGTATCGCAGGAGCGGAAATGGCCAAATAGGCCTGGGTTCGCAGAAGCGACCAATTGGTCGCAGAAGCGGTTCCGCAGGGGCGGAAAATGGCCCGCAGAAGCGAAAATCGCAGTGAGTTAAGTGTATCAGAAGTTAGAAAATTTCCGAAACATTTCACACATTTGGGTCTCGGCTTTAGAGGCGATTTGGGCGATTTTGAAGAGAAACTCAAGGGAAATCATCAGGTAATCAACTATGGACTTAAACTATGATTAGTATTGATAATATTATGCAATTATATCATGAAAATGGAGGAATTTGGGGTAATTTATGGAGGATTTAGCCCTAGGCTTGAACTTTCGAAAATTAGGGTTTTGAATGGGCAAATGGAGTCCGAATTTGGTAAATCTTATATGCTTAGACTCGTATCGAGATGAGGGTTCCGAATATGTGACTTTCGTGATTTTTCGAGAAGCGTACCGAAAGTCGGGTTTTGACAACTTTGGGAATTTTGATGTAAATTGAGTTGTTTTGATTGGGTGTCGTCCCATTGGCCTAATTTGTTGTGTTTCTACTGTATTTGATCAGATTCTACACGTGCAGAGCTTGATACTCGTGGCAAGGGCATTGCGGAGTAGTCGTCGCACCGTATTGAGGTGAGTAATAGATGTGGGTGATGACCAGCGGGTTTGAAACCCCGGTATACCACTTTGTGACGCTGTATAGCGGCGAGACACGTACTCTCATGTGAGTGCGGGGTCGATTGTGATTGAGGACTATGGCTTAGTCCGACTTGTTGATACTATGTTATGATATTAGGCTATTCTTGAGCCGTCGAACCTCCTTCTCGGATGGTTGCATATTATACTGTGATATTGTACTTGGGCTGTAGGAGCCCCTCTGGAGTCTGAACCCCCACAGTGAGCACGGGTACCCAAATTGGATCGGCTACGCGCCGTAGCGGTCATATCATGCATTGCATTGCATTTAGCTACATCTGCTAGCTGTTATACTGTTTTGCTGGTACTTATTGGTACAGGTACAGTCGATATTGATTCTGTGACAGGGTATTTGATTACGACTTTACATAGTGCTTTATTGCGGATTTCTTATCTGCGCTGTCTTACCCTTGTTTATTACCACTGAGTCTGGCAGTACTCATTTTACTCCCTGCACCTTGTGTGCGGATCCAGGTACCTCTCAGCAGTGATCCAGTAGTTGTGCGAGGCGACGTTTGTGGATATTCGAGGTAGCTGCAGAGTCCGCAGGACCCGATATTCCTTCTTACTGTCTTGATTTCGTATTGACTTTTCTTTCCGCACTTGGTATCTTGTAAACCTTTATACACTCATGTTCAGTAGAGGCTCATGACTCTTGACCCTTCGGTCTATGGGAGTTGGTATATTTTGGGACTTGGTTCCCCGCTATTGGTATATGTATCACAGTTGTTTCATATTTTGATATACTTAAATGGGATAGAAAGAGCTTCTAGCTCCATTCTCGTTATTGATTGGTTAGGCAGGCTTAGCAATGTGCTGGGCGCCATCACGATTGGATTTGGGGTCGTGACAAGGTGTGACAGCTCTGGCGACTCTGTTGGGGAAAAGCAACCCAGAACTTTGGTTCAGGGTTTAAGAATTCGAGCTCGATAGAATTGCCGTTCTTGATATTATTTGACTTTATTATATGCTTTGATCAACGTGCAACGTGTTTTTATCGCTTTGATATTACGTGGATTGTATATATAGAATTTTGCCAAAAACCCTTCTTTTCTTTACCCCCGGGGATGTGCTTACTGGTTGAGACTCCTTTCTGTTAAGTTATACCCAAAATAAGAAATAGAGGCCGGATAAGTTACAAAGCCGAACAACCCCTCGGGTCCTCGGTACGTAGCCCCCTCTTCGATCTGAGTTGTCTACTCGGGTACACGGTCTAGCACCATATGAAACAATAAGATATTGAACATAGGTCTTGGACGATTATTTGCATCATAACTGACTTAGGGGACTCAACACAGGGGTTGGGTCCGTCTAGGACAGGTGACCCAGAATATTACAGACCGAGCATATTATATGTTGCATTGATTTGTCCTGGATCATTACGCGGACCGGCAAAATTCTCGAAACAAAATAAAGAGAAAATTCTAGAATAGGAATATTGAAATATTAGCGAAATGCTGTCGAAAATTTGAAAAAAAAAATCTGAAAGATAGGAGGAACAATGTTGTTGAAATAATTGGTCACATAATTTGACCGAACTACGCAGGTTTGATTCTCGCCATTAGGTGGGATACGTAGGCAACCCTTGATGGGTCCAACCAGCCTTTTAGAAAATGACCAAAAAATATTGAGTTTTAGTTTCAAATAATCAAAGTGATTGCTATTTTTGGAAATAGCCGATTGTTCTGAAAGGACGCCAGAAGGATGTTTTGGCAAAAATGGCCACTTCGAAATCATGTCTTTTTCTTTCAAAATAAATAGCCCAAAAAGCCAATTGTTTCAAAAAAAATGAAAATTGTCTTTGAAAAATATTTTACCTTTTCTTAATAAAATTGCGTTTAATAAATGTGCAGGATGAGCATAGTACAAGATGAACCCTTCACCTTAATGAATAAAATCCCTTTGGAGTTGAGACTACGGTGGAATGATATGGGTCAAGAAGGACAAACTTGGGTCAAACACTACCTAAAGGATCTTACGGGGTTGATGGACATAATTCCTCGTGGCGATGTTATTTGGGCACTTGTCACTTGTTTGGATCCCAAACATAATGTTCTACACTCCTCAAACTTCGAGCTCACTCCTACCTTAGAGAAAATTGCTTATTATATCGGGAAAGAAGAGGTTCCCCTGAAAGAAAAATACCCGGTGGCTCCGAGGGCGATAACAGTGCACAGATTCCTCGATTTTCTAAAAATTGCCAGGAACGTCCATAATGAAGACTTGGCTAATGGATTTTGTTCTTTAAGTTTCATCTACCGTAGATATGGTCATATCGGGGGATTCAATGATCCTACGAATAAGCTCTACAGTAAATCTAACCGAGTCAAGTGGGAAGAGCATAGGCGATTTGCCTTTATAGTGGCGTTCTTCTGATTAATCATATTCCCGAGTAATGATGGAAACATTGATACAAGGGTCGCCGGGTGGCCAGTGCTCTTCTTGTGCAAGATAATAGCACACTGGCGTCAATGATTATAGCTGACATCTTTCGTGCCCTCACATCCTGTAAAGCGGCGCATGACTTCTTCGAGGGTTGCAATTTGATTCTCCAGATATGGTTGATTGAACATTTGTGTCGTCACCCTCGGTTCCCGAGTTATGGATCATCTGAGAAGACGTGCATTGAAGAGTTTTATATGAGAACAAAAGAAGTTAAGTTGCCGGAAGGAGCAAAAGGTTGGATTTCATACTTGCGATCTTTGACTGCCAGCCAAATTGATTGGGCATACGGATGGTTGCCCCTCGACGAGGTAATATACATGCCAACGGAAGGGTCGCATTTCTTGATCATGGGTCTTAAAAGCATTCAGCCTTATGCACCTTACAGGGTACTACGACAGCTTGGGAGATATCAGATTATACCAAAAGACGGGGACCTTAGCTTACAAGCAGTAGAAATTAGTCCGGACGGACAATTCGCGGAAGCAAAGATTTGACATATTTGGAATGAATGCCAATGCTTGAAGGTAGACACTTGTGTGGGAATTCGAGCTCAAGGAGAAGTATCCCCAGGGTATGCTGCATGGTATCGCCGGGATGTCGAGCATGATAGACCAATGAAAAGGTCTCACATTCAAGAATTGGCCGAGCAGTCTAAGGAGCACAGAGATTCGGTGGCCAGAGAAAATGAGTATAGAGCCTAAATCAGCTTGTTAGAGAAACAGTTCCAATACCTCAAATTCTAGAGCAATTTACAAGCAGTATCCGATGAGGGAGAAAAGAAGCAGCTGAGAAAAGAGAACGAAATCTTAAAGGCTCAAATTGCAAAGATAAAAATTGCAGCCGAAACCCCAGTTCGCCTAGCCCGAGATGAGAAATTGATTGAAAATCTTTGGCGAAAAATAAATGACTACAGCTTCAATCTTGATAAAGCAAAAAAGGAGGTAGTCGGGGTTCGGAGACAACTGGCCAGAAATGCCGAGGAAAGAGCTAGAATGGTTCAGCAATTACAAGATGCACACAAAGTTAAGGTAGCTCGATTTAGAAAGAAAGTCATTACAGCGGAAGTCAAAAGTAGCAAGCAAACCAAAGAGTTTGAAGTAGAGAGAGAACATTGTTACATGGCTATGGCTCGGTTAGAATTTGAGCTAGAACAACTATAAAAGGAGAACCAACAAACCTTAGACGCTCGCGCCAAACAGATTAGCATGCTGCTTCAGGAAAAAAGGGGTCATCCGAGAAAGAATCATCAACATTTCTCAGTACATCACAAAGAAATACCAATTGTGTGAAGATATGTCCCAGACAACATTCACAACAGCAGTAAAGTTCTTTGTAAAGCAAGTAATGTCTGACCTAGATAAACTCCAAAGTGGATTAGCATATAGGCCCGCGGCAAGACCGAACGACATCTCGCGGGCACTAGGAGCATTAATGTATTCGTAGGGCATGCATTTTGTATTGGTATTTCTTCTGCATTTGTAGTACAACATCATTTGTAACCGATGTTTTTGAGTACCAATGAAAAATTCAAAAGAAGTTGTTATTATTCTCTTTCCATTTTATATAAATTGTCTGGGCGATAGGCAAACATGTAGGAACGGAAAACAAAAATGAAAACCAAACAAAAGAAAAAGAAAGAAAAAAAAGAAAGAAAGAAAGAAAGAAAGAAAGAAAGAAAAAGAAAAATGAACGGAAAAGCAATGAAAAACAGAGGTGAAAAGAAAATGGTGGTCCAAGGAAAAATAAATGTCGGGATGATGCATAATGATCAAGGCAAAAGTTGTGATTCTAATTATTACATTTTTACCCTTCATGAGCTAACTATTAACGAGTTTTGTTGTTGATGAGTATCAGATTTTCAGTTGGCAACTGGCATTCTGGCACATCACAATTACAATACATGTTCAAAAGCTATGTCTAAGGCAGTAACTTAGGAGATTGAACCTACCATCATGGACCCGGTATAGGAAGAAGAGGTTGTAGATGTTGCGGGTTTGAAAGAGGAGATGTATAAGCTAAGGCAGCAAATGTCCGAGAAGTACCAGACCTGGTCTAGGGGTCAACCTTTGCCTTCCTATCCACCCAATCCCGCATACGTCCCTCCCACAAATCCAAATCCTGAACCACCTACCATGAATTCATCCTCCACGTACCCAAACTACCAACACTACTATGCCACTACTTCAAAGGCACCACCACGACTATCGAAAAAGGTTCCACCACAACCACCTCGGGTCACCACGGTATATGTGGCACCACCACCTGCTGCTCTGCATAAATCGTCTAGTGAACCAGTGTTCCATATTCAGGACACTCGTTATTATCCACTGGAGACAACGTTCAGGCAGCATGACTCCAACACACCACTTATAGATATGACGGAAGAAAAGCCTGTCAGAAACATGGAACAAGAAGAGATGGCGCACAAGATGAGAAGTCTTGAACAATCCTTCCATAACATACAAGCGCTAGGAGGCCAAGTGAGCATCGCATATAAAGATTTATGCTTGTTTCCGGAGGTGTAGCTCCCGGCCGAATTTAAGCTACCTAAGTTTGATATGTACGACAGAAACGGGGATCCGGTAGCCCATCTAAGGGGTTACTGTAGCAAGATGCGTGTAGCAGGGGGAAGAGACGAGTTGTTGATGGCTTATTTTTGCCAGAGTTTGAGCGGTTCTGCACTGGAGTGGTATACCCGACAGGATCACACCAGATGGTTCATCTGGGATGATCTAGCTCAGTCATTCGCCAATCACTTCCAGTACAATCTAGACATAATTCCAGATAGACTGTCACTAACAAAAATGGAGAAGAAACCCGGGGAAAGTTTCCGGGAGTACGGGTTTAGATGGAGGGAACAAGCTGCACGGGTAGACCCTCCCATGAAGGAAACAGAACTCGTGGACTGCTTTCTACAAGCTTTAGAGCCTACTTACTATGGTCATCTGGTATCAGCAATTGGAAAAACTTTCAATGAGGTGGTGAAAATGGCAAGCTTCGTAGAAGAGGGATTAAAAACCAATAATATCATGAGTTTTCAGCTATTAAGGCCACGAACAAGGCGATACAAACCGGAACTGGGGGATCAATTGGTAAAAAGAAGAAGGAGGAGGTCGCAGTTGTCGAAAGTAGATCGTGGTTTCGGGGTCAAAATACATATCATCACCCACCTCGTCCATATCAACCATATCCGCCAGCACCCTACAACCCACCTCCACCATATTATCCTCCTACCACTCCACATTTTTCCGTCCCACATGCTCAACATTACCCACCGCATCCATATGTATGGCAAGCCCAAACTCCACAAAATGTCTACCACGCACAAAACACCTACCCGCCTTCCAAAATATACAAAAATCCAAATAGACCCAGCTTTCGTCCAGATCCAGAAGTAAGAGGAAACAGAGCCCAAACAAAGAAAACATTCACTCCGTTAGGGGAGTCATATACCAGTATTTATCATCGCTTGAGGGAGCTAGGGATGCTAAGCCCAATTGAGCCAAAAATTCCAAACCCACCACCCAGAAACCTTGACCAATCAGTCCTATGTGAATATTGTTCCGGGGCGCCGGGACATGATACTGAAAAGTGTTGGCACTTAAAGTCCGCCATACAGGAGCTTATTGATACCAGGAGGATCAAGGTGCAGGCTCCGAAAACTCCCAATATCATACAAAACCCATTGCCAGCCCATCATGAGACGCACATGATAGAGTTGGAACAGGGAGAGAGCAGTAAGAAACCTTCTCAATCAGTGATGATGATTAAAGCCAATAGCAAAGTTGGAGGATAGGTTGAGAAAGAGAATGCATCAGCTGAATTGCCAATAAAAAAGTTGTTAGTGGTCGAGACCATGAAAGTAGTAGTGTCGGGAGCCAAGCCTTTGTTGACCGTGAAGAGAGCTTATGTGGAACCTGTGGTTATCAAACCGGTGGTGCAGATGCCAGTTGTAAACACTAAAGCCATACCGTGGTACAATAGACCCAACAAAAAAGGCTTAGTTGTTAATAACCTTAGAAAGTGAGGGTACTATAGTAATAGACCCCTAATAGAAGCCAATAGATCCCCCTAGAACTTTTCAGCAAGGGCTGGAAGGCATTTTTGAATCTGAAAAGAGTACTAAAGTGTAGTAAATAATAGAATTAAGGGGAGGGAATTGGGAATAAGATTTTTAAATTTCCCCCTCAAAATTTCACCACTCACATTTATAAATAGGCTTTAATTAACCGTGAATGAGGGCTAGATTTATAGAATTTAGAGAATACTTCTGAAATTGAAAGTAAAACTATCATATTCTAAGAGTAATTTCTGGGTATTTGTCGAGCACTATTTCTTAAAATCAACTAGGAATCCTCTGTTATCTCTTGTTTGCTGGGTTTCTACTGGTTTTCTTCAAGTTCTGTTATTAGATTGCTATTGGCTGAGCTTGAAATCTCTGTTTGACTGTGTTGATTTCAACTATGCTTGATGTGTTGATTCATTTCTGCTGCTGTGTTTTGCTGCTGTGATCAATTGATTACTCTTCTCATTTGCTTCCCTTAGACTCATAGAGTTCTTTTGATGAATCAGATACACAACTACTACTCGAGCAATGTAACTACAGTTGATTCGAAGGATTGAATAATATGATTTGATTTTAAAGGCTATTCTGTTATTTGTTTCTTATTTTCCAATGCATAAGTATATAAATTGTAATTTTGATAGGAAATGGTTGTATAAGTACTACATGTGAAGTATGAAATGATGCTGAAAGACAATGTAATAGAGTAGTATGTAGATTAGAGTAGTAGCAGTAATCGTAATCACCTAGACTTAGCTAAAATAGGTTAATAATTGAATTGACTCACCCAGTTTTGAAAACAGGATCATAATAGATATATAATCATAACTACATTCTGAATTAGCATGTGATAGTCAGTTTAGTTTGATATCAATTTGTTCATCTTAAACAATTTAATAACGATTGAAAAATGACATAGAGTATAACCAGTAGTCAAACACGAAGCTAATAATCATGTGACTAATCAAATTCGTTACACAATCAGCCTATTGCTTTAATACAATTAGTCTTTGATAATTAGAAAAGTATGAGTTATAACTAGTGAATTGTTAAATAATAATCCTGTTTCATATAGTTAAGTAATATTCTGTCACCTTTAGTCAACAATTAATTTGTTTTTTCGGTAGTTTAAAAATAGTTGATAAAATAAAAAACAAAGGGAGTCTATTGGTCAAATACGACAGTGTTGGATAGTTGAGATTTGGAATTGATATTGTTAGTTCTGTACTATTGTTTCATCTTCATAAATAAATATAACTTGAGTTTATTGTCTTTTTAATTTCAAATACGTGTATATAATGAATTTCTGTTTCTGTTTCTCCCTCTCTGTCTGGTTTCGTCTGGGCCTAACGAATAATACAGGCCTGGATTCAATTAGATTAGTAAGTAGGCTTCTGATTAAATCTGGGTTTCTGAAACCCAGATGCATGAATCAGTCTGCTGAAAGTGAGCCCAAATGTCCAGTCCCAGCAATATAAATGATAAGGCGTGGACTTACTTCTGAAATTATAATTAAATAATTAAGGAAAAACCAATGATAGAAAATATAGTTATTTACTAGGATCGGACTATAAAATCGAATGGGACGAGCCTCATATGAAAATGAATAAGCGGGGCCCCCATATAAACAAATAATAATGTGATAGACTCGGGAAGGTCGTTAGCAAATTCTACGACCTTTCCAAAAGAATAACAAGTCGTTAAATGCTATAGCATGACTTTAAAATATACTTTCCTAATACGAGTGCACAACTAATGTGACTCAAATCCTGAATCTCGGCGAAGCCAAAAAGTGATAAATGTCACAGGCGTACTGGCTGTGGTGTGACTCGAGATACGTTTTCGCGACGTCGCAATTTATAAAAATATTTAAAGTGAAACACGCACACATTGTTAAAAAGCATATAGCGAAATAAATTAAAATTAGGAATGACAGTTGAGCGACCGTGCTGAAACACGAAATCCGGGAGTGCCTAACACCTTCCCCCGGGTTAACAGAATTCCTTATCCTGATTTCTTATTACGCGGACTGTTAAACAGAGTAAACTTCTTCGGATTCAGGATTAACCGGTGACTTGGGACACCATTATTTTCCCAAGTGGAGACTCTGAAAATCTTAATAAAATTCCGAATCGATTGTCGTTAAATTGAAAAAAACTCCTTCCTCGTTGTTATTATATCCTTTCTCGGGGTATTTATAATTATCGAGGTATACCTTATTCTCCTATTCGGGGAAACCAAAAAAGGTAGTAAAAAGGGAGGTGTGACAAACTCCGATGCAGTCAAAAGATACAATGTATGATTCCTTTTTCATATGTACAATTGTATTAGTCATAATTCTGAAATTGAAATGATGAAGGCATTTTATTTCTCTATACAAACACTTTACCCATTGCTGCACCTTGTGAGCCTTATTGCATTATTCTTTCATACCTCTCACTTGGAATCAATCATGAACAATGAAATGAAATGAAAAAGAAAAAAATGATGAAAAAAAGAGGGAAAAAAATGATGATGAAAAATAAAAAGAGAAAAACAGAATGAAGAAAAACGAAAATGAAGAAAAAGTAATAAAAAAAAAAGAGAAGAAGAAAAATATACAAAGGAAAAATCGGGAAAAGTCAATGACGAAGATACCTTAGGGTACGAACTACGTTTGACTTGATCCCGAAAGGGTACGTAGGCAGCCTCAATAAGGTTCAGACACAACAGAAATAAAATCCAAGATTCCCCAAATATTGAAACTGGGGCAGAAGTTATGTTTTATGATTCCGAGAGTTGTAATGGTTTTGAACCCACGTTTAAATTTTGAGCCTTTATACCTTTCTTTCTAAACCCATCCAAAAGCCACGTTACAGTCCAAAGAAAGACCTTCTGATTGATTTCAAGGAAATGACAATACAATGGAAAGAAAGAGAAACACATCATGGACAATACCCGAAAGCTTGGAGACAAAAAAATAAAAGAAAAATAAATGAGAGAGTGTTATTGGTGAAAACCCTCACGGGCACCATAAGGCTAATGTGAGATGAGAGAAAAAATAAATGAGAGAGTCTTATTGGTGAAAACCCTCACGGGCACCATAAGGCGAATGTGAGGTGAGAGAAAATATAAATGAGAGAGTCTTATTGGTGAAAACCCTCACGGGCACCATAAGGCGAAAGTGAGGAATGACCTTGATGAAAGGAAGATGGCAAGATAAGAAAGGTTTGGGCTGATGGAAAGATGAAATTAAGTCACCAACGATTTGATTGGACAGACTGGGCCGGATATTCAAATGCATGGCATGGTCAAAGGAATCAGCCTTCATACCCAGATAAGTTCTGTCTTTACTCCAAAATATCCTCACCCCTGAAATTCAGGTCATTGCATTTCATTCTATTTGTTCAAAACCAGTTGCCAGTTGAAAGCTAGCTACCAACTTCTCATGTTAGATGGCATAATAATAACGGGTCCTTCAAAGGAAAAGAGAAAATAAAAACACATGGCAATCACATAGCCAAAGGGAATAAAGAGAAAAGAAACAAAAAGAGAAAAGCAAAAAGGGATCACAAGAAAGAATTGAGAAGACAATAAGGAATAAGTTGCAAAGCAGTATGAAGCAAGATGAGGCAAACGGTGGAAGAAAGGCCAGCAAGAATTGTAAGGCCCCCGTAAAATTTTTGTGCATAAAACCTAGTAGATGTGGTGTCATGGTCCGAATGATGTGTTAGGAATGCGTAGAATTCTTCGCGGCGAGCTTGCGAGCCGCGGTTCGAACCCTTGGTAGTGATTTAAGTTTCAAAAATGTAGAGAAATAATTTTTCCGAAAAAGTGTCAAATATGCGGTCAAGAATGCGACCGCAGAATCAACATGCGGACCGCATTCCTGACCGCAAATCGTTCCAGAGAGTTGCCCAAATCCGTGTCAAATGTGCGGTCGATATGCGATCGCATGTCAATCTGCGGTGCATTTTGCGACCGCATATCAGACATGCGGTCCGCATAGTGACCGCATTCCTTAACAGAAACTTGTAATTTTTGAGGCCATTTTGCGGTCACTTTGCGGACCGCATGTGTGTTCTGCGGTCGCATAGTGACCGCATAATTGACCCCGGCCCAGTTTTTGTAACATTTTGACCCGATCTCTTCTTTAATATAACACACCTCTTCTTCATTTTTATCATATCATCTCACCAAAAATTAGAGAGAGAAGAGAGGGTTTTTAGAGAGAGAAATCTTGCATCTTCAAGGATTGTTCCAATCATTTTAATTCCAAGTGATTCTAGGGCAAGGATTCAACTTCCCCAATATTTTCAAGGTAAAAACCCTAACTATTTTCTTTGATTTTCAGTTTTAATTGGGTAAAGAGAGGTTTGCATATAATAGCTTTTAAAAATAGGATTTTTACACTCATGCATAATTATTGAACTTGATTTCTAGTAAAAAGAAGTGAGTAGAAGTAAGAGTCTTCAAGAACAAGGTTGGCAAGAGTAAGATAGCTTGGGTAAGCATAAAGTAGGAAGTTAATGGAAGAAAACTCATCACCAGGTATGTATGGCTAATTTTGATTCTTGTGAAATCGCCCTTATGTGTAAAATTGTTTGGCATGTGTTGATTTGAGAAATTGTATGTGATTAATTGATGTTGTTGTTGGATATTCAAAGTTGTTGTTGAACTATGAGTGTTGTGGTAAGAAATATGAACCGAAAGGTAAATGAGAGTTGAATTGGGTAAAGAATTTGTGAATAATGATTATGATGGCCTATATGGCACCTTGTGGAAAAGAAATCGAAACACTTGAGAATTGGTTTATTGTGGAAAGAGATGAAACACTTGAATTATGGAAAATTGTTGAATATACATGTGTGAATATTATTGAATGTGGAAACATTGTAACTTGGTTGTGATATTGGCTTGAGAAGTAATTGAGAACATGAAACAATGTGCAAGTTGCTTATTTGAACTTGTTGAAATTGTGTGTAGTACCTTATCTGTTGTTTGAAATTGTTGTGTTTTCAACTGTAAGGCGGGGTCGTGTCGCGCGCCGCGACGTGGTGAAATAAGGTGTGGGTTGGGGTGATAAGGGTGGCCGAGGTAATAAGGGTGGTCAGGGGCAATAAGGATGGAAAGCGATCGAAATCGCTATTAAAAATTGATACATAAATCAATAATGTGAAATTGTGAAAGGAGACAACAGGAGAGTTTGCAACCTGTGGGGCACTGATTGCCCCTTTGTTTGACTACTTGTGCTTTACGTGATTGATTGGTTATTGTTAAATTGGTTGGTTGTAGAAAGTGCTTTGTGTGAGAATTATTTGAAATGAGGAAAAATGTGGAAACATGGTTGGTTGGCTTAATTAATTGTTGATGTAATTTAATGGCTTGAGTTTACTTGGGACAAAGTTTGTCCATACATACCAGTACAATTCAAGTGTACTGACGTCCCTTTTGCCGGGGCGCTACATTCGTGTTATGATTGTAGGTGGATCAGTAGCAGGCACTTCAGCTCATCGGCAGTAGTATCCTTCTCCTTCCACTGCCCGTTTTGGTGAGCCCCTTTCTTCCTCGGGGCACAATGTGGCTCATGCCACTTTTATTTCAGACTTTCTTTTGGATTTTGTAAGGTATAGCCGGGGCCTTGTTACCGGCAAGTATTGTATTTCCTTTTTGTATCCTAGAGGCTCCGTAGACATGTAAACTGTGGGATTGTGGCCTATGTATATGTATGGGGCGTTGTAAATATAAATTATGAACTTGTTAGTAAATAAATCACATGGTTATGTTTATGCATTGTGAAATCAGTCATTGTTGGTAAGATATTTTGGTTAATGAGTAACAGTCAACACAGGGGTAACGCGTGGGAATGAAAGGCACCCAGGTCCGCTTGACTGGGGCAACCCGGTCAGGCGCCGGTCATGTCCCTCGATTTGGGGCGTGACAAACTTGGTATCAGAGCATATGGTTTTTAAAGTGTCCTAGGATGTCTCGGAGCCGTGTCTAGTAGTGCCCTTCTTATAGGTGTGTTGTCGACCACATCATATAAGTAGGGGGCTACACGGACATTTAGGAATATTACCCTTCTTCATCACTCCAAATCGTGCGATAAAGCTTGACTATAAGATTGTTTTGTAACCCGTGCGTTGAGATTCAAGGTAAGTTTAAATGCTCTTTCGTCTATCTTATGTAGTGTTGTCATATGTCAGGACCAATGGGAAAAGACATGGGTGTTATGGAGATTGCACATGTATTTTGTTGAATAAACTGTATGAATATATATAGTATAAGTACATAGTACTACAAGTATACTTTATTTGGGGAAAGGATTGGAAGTGATTACCCGCACGAAGAGGCATTGATTTGATGATTGATATGTAAGCTTAAATAGCAAGCGTGGTTAGTGCAAGAAGTATATAATTGATCGTAAGGTGTGAAAGAATATTGGTTATATAAGCACGTGATATATGAGATAATGACTAAGAGATTAATGGGGAGGGTGTAAGTCTCTCATATGAGGTAAAAAGTTATGAAATAAGACTCAATTGGACCCTAGGTGAGAAGACCCTTGTCTTACGAATGTTATAAGGACCCAGAAATGTACGAAGTTGCGTTACACTCATAAAGGATATGCGTGGGGACTTGGAATCCCATACCTACGTGGCTGAATAGGAGAAGGGAACTTATGAGATCAATACTATGGTGACTTAAATTTTCCTAATGGTCGAGTATATATATAAGAGGTATAGATATATGAGGCATATGTTCCTAAGGTTTCTACACTCAAGACTTGTGTCAAGATCCAGGATATTATCCCCATGTGGGAGAGGGAGGACCATCGTGAGGCTACTTAAATACAATGAAACAAGAGCGAGACCATGTAGCTATGATATTTGAATATTTTGGTGAAGACATGTGTGGTCTAGAAAAGAGATTAAGGAATGTAAATTCTTCACGCATGGCAATATGACTGATGGGGTCAACGATTCTAGAAAATAAGAGTATGTTTGTAAAGAGACTTTTACTTGTCATAAGGTCGGGAGAAATGGGACCCAAGGAGGTACCATATGTCAAATGTGAACGATTGTGAGTTCCTAGAATGGGCTAATCATAGATTTGTGATTTAAACAAAGTTTCGGGATACTAAGAAAGCCAAAACGAGTGGGAGAAATGAATGTGTTGCCACGACAACCCAAGATGGTAATTGGGGCTTGATAGAGAGCCTCTAAAGAGCCTTACAAATAGATAAGTGTTAAGTGATGTTCAGACGAACACTCCTTGCTACATATGTCCCAATAAGAGTTAAGAGGTGAGCCGGATGGAATGCCTAAGGTAAGAGACCACGTAATATATGGAAGAGTGCGTGGCTATTCACTAACTAGGAAGAATGAGGTGAGAAGAAATGGTGAGAAAACCTTTAAATTGAGATGGTCATGGTTATTTAAAACAATTTTTGCATCAGAATGGTGGACTCACTTAGGGCACAAGTGTTAATAAAGGTTATGAGGGATTAACCGCAATGCAACGGACATGGGTGACACTGAATATCGACTAAAGGGGTCTAGAGATAGTTCATGTCTACACACAATGGGAAGCGAGGTTATCGTTGGTGAGGTTGTGGTACTGTAAAATGATTAAACAAGACATAATGATTTTTCAAGTTCACAGGAGGCAGACAAATGTGTGGAAAAATAAAGCTATTAATTATGCACTATCCGCAAAACAAGATGGGAATGAAAGGTTCGGAATGGATTGAAAGAGGATGAAAACTCGTGACAGACTAGACGTGTTTGGCATGATAACTCTTAAGCGGCAATATCAGGGAACTTTATTGGTAACTATAACATGGGGAATAAGGCGAGTTACTCATCCGAGATAGAATCAAGTGGACTAAGCCTTACACTTAAGAGTGAAACCAAAAGTTGTTGTTGAAGTATTGAGGAGGATTTAAAGTTTCCAGAGAATACCCTTCTCGGGATAGTGACCCTTCGTAAGTCATATGCATATAAAGGTTGTTGATATACGTTTTGAGAGGTGTTTAACCGTAATGAGGGATGGTAGGAAATTTCACAGGGGAAGTAGTGCAGTTTCTTAAAGTCTATAATGCACATATGGGGAGAAAGAGGTTGGTTAAGAAAAGTTAGAGCACAATGCTACTTTACATTCGATACAATGCCGTGCAAGTTAGTGTTATTCGGGGTATATGTGCAAAGTTAGCCAGTGCTATTCATTTGAGACAGGAGGTCATATGAGAAAACTCATTCAGCAATGCCTTGGGTTAAGAATTATGAAGAGTTAGTAGCAATTGTTCACATGGGGTCGTAACCACATCAAGGAAATTATAGTGGAACTCAATTCGTGGAAGGTCTTATGTATGAGGAATATAGTAAGGATGTTCCGCTATCGATGTAAAGTATTAAGGTGAAAGTTATGCCTCCAAGGTTGGTTAGGGTGTGTGTTGATGCAGCACGGAAAGGTTATAGAGTATGCTTTGAGATAACTCAAAAATCACGAGAAGAATTACCCGACACATGATTTGGAGCTTGCGACGGTTGTGTCTGCTTTGAAATATGGCGGTATTATCTTTATGGAGTTCATGTAGATGTGTTTTTCAGACCACAAGAGCCTCCAGTATTTGTTCAAGCAGAAGGAGCTAAATCTGAGACAGCGGCGGTGGTTAGAATTGCTCAAGGACTATGAGATGAACATATTGTACCATCCAGGGAAGGCAAATGTGGTAGCCGAGGCTCTTAGTCGGAGATCCATGGGTAGTTTGGCTCATTTGGGTATGTATCAGAAACCCCAGTCTCGAGAGGTTTACCAATTAGCCAGTTTGGGGGTTCGTATCTCTACGTCAGACGAGGGGAATGTTTTGGTGCATAATGGAGCAGAATCATCATTGGTCGCGGAAATCAAGGAAAAACAGTTCATGGATCCAGCATTAGTTCGGGTAAAGGAAGCAGTTCTGAATGACAAGACCTCAACATTTGTACACAGCAGCAAAGATGGTGTAATGCGGTGTCAAGGCAGATTATGTGTTCCGGACGTGAACGAACTTCGAGAAAAGGTAATGGCAGAGGCACATATTTCCAGATATTTTGTACAACTAGGTTCCACGAAAATGTATCATGACCTTAAGGAGATTTATTGGTGGAACGGTATGAAAAGGGATATAGCAAGCTTTGTAGCTAAATGTCCGAACTGTCAACAAGTGAAGGCCGAGCATCAATGGCCTGGTGGATCAACTCAGCTTATAGAAATACCAAGGTGGAAATAGGAGATGATCAATATGGATTTCGTGGTAGGGTTACCTCGCACACAGCGTAAGTTCGATTCAATGTGAGTGATAGTAGATCGACTCACCAAATCAGCTCACTTCCTGCCTGTCAAGTCCACTGATACTGCGGAGCAATATGAAAGATTGTACATCAAAGAGATAGTAAGGCTTCATGGCACTCCACTTTCTATCATCTCAGATCGCGGGGCTCAGTTCACAGTTAACTTTTGGAAGAAGTTTCAACAAGGTTTGGGAACTCAGGTGAATCTCAGCACAGCTTTCCATCCACAGACCGATGGACAGGCCGAGCGGACCATTCAGACGCTTGAAGATATGTTGCGGGCTTGTGTCTTAGATTTTAAAGGTAATTGGGATGAACACTTGCCACTGATAGAATTTGCTTACAATAACAACTATCATGCTAGCATTCAAATGGCCCCGTTTGAGGCATTGTACGGGAGAAGATGTAGATCGCCAATTGGGTGGTTTGAGGTAGGTGAAGCGGAATTGCTAGGGCCAGATATGGTGTACGAAGCTATGGGAAAGGTCAAGGTTATTCAGGAGAGAATGAAAACAACACATAGTCGTCAACAGTCCTATGCAGACGTTCGTCGAAGGGATTTGGAGTTTCAAGTCGATGATTGGGTGTTCTTGAGGGTATCTCCTATGAGAGGAGTCATGCGATTTGGAAAGAAAGGGAAATTGAGTCCTAGGTATGTCGGGCCATATCGGATCGTTCAAAGGATTGGTCAAGTTGCTTATAGGCTAGAATTGCCTCTTGAGATGTCATCGGTGCACTCGGTATTCCATGTGTCCATGTTGAAGAAAGTGATTGGAAATCCATCCGCAATCATGTCAGTCGAGGCTATTGAGGTTAATGAAGATTTGTCATATGAAGAAGTTCCAGTTGCCATTCTTGATAGGCAAGTCCGTAAGTTAAGAAATAAGGAAGTTGCCTCTGTTAAAGCATTCTGGCGAAGTCAACAAGTTGAGGAGGCCACATGAGAAGCAGAGAAAGAGATGAAGGAAAAGTACCCCCATTTGTTCGATCAAGCCTAGAAGAAATTAGGTGACCCTCCTACTCCTAGTAACTGTCATCTTGCCTAAGTTGTTTCCCTCTCAGTATTAGTAAAGTCCCCTTCATTTTGTAATGAGTTAAATGTGTTGTTACCTTGGGTCACTTGAACCGTTCTTGATAAATGAAAGCCTTATAAAGATTTACGTGTTTAATAAGCAACTAATAGTAAGTGTAGATTGGTAATAATTTGTTAAGCGTACATGGTGTGTTAAAATGGTTAAATAAGGTAAGAATTCATTGAAGTGACTAGTTTATGTGCAATTGTAACAATGTGATAGAATATGTGCATTCGTTGAGGTAAGAAGGTGTATACCAGTTGTGAATAGTGTTGTTGTTGTATATTGTTGTTTGGTGATGTGTTTCGGGGGCCCTCTGACAGGTGGATATGTTCATAATACAAAGGAAACTCTGGCGAAATTTTTCTAAAATATAAGTGTTAGTCAAAATTTTGATAGCTTGCATATCATGTCTTTCAAAACTCATTTATTTCAAAATCCTCATTCGAGGACGAATGATCTTAAGGGGGAGGATGTAAGGCCCCGTAAAATTTTTGTGCATAAAACCTAGTAGATGTGGTGTCATGGTCCGAATGATGTGTTAGGAATGCGTAGAATTCTTCGCGGCGAGCTTGCGAGCCGCGGTTCGGACCCTTGGTAGTGATTTAAGTTTCAAAAATGTAGAGAAATAATTTTTCCGAAAAAGTGTCAAATATGCGGTCAAGAATGCGACCGCAGAATCAACATGCGGACCGCATTCTGACCGCAAATCGTTCCCGAGAGTTTCTCAAAAATCCGTCAAATGTGCGGTCGATATGCGATCGCATGTCAAATCTGCGGTGCATTTTGCGACCGCAGATCAAACATGCGGACCGCATTCCGGCCGCATTCCTTAACATAAACTTGTAATTTTTGAGGCCATTTTGCGGTCACTTTGCGGACCGCATGTGTGTTCTGCGGTCGCATAGTGACCGCATAATTGACCCCGGCCCAGTTTTTGTAACATTTTGACCCGATCTCTTCTTTAATATAACACACCTCTTCTTCATTTTTATCATATCATCTCACCAAAAATTAGAGAGAGAAGAGAGGGTTTTTAGAGAGAGAAATCTTGCATCTTCAAGGATTGTTCCAATCATTTTAATTCCAAGTGATTCTAGGGCAAGGATTCAACTTCCCCAATATTTTCAAGGTAAAAACCCTAACTATTTTCTTTGATTTTCAGTTTTAATTGGGTAAAGAGAGGTTTGCATATAATAGCTTTTAAAAATAGGATTTTTACACTCATGCATAATTATTGAACTTGATTTCTAGTAAAAAGAAGTGAGTAGAAGTAAGAGTCTTCAAGAACAAGGTTGGCAAGAGTAAGATAGCTTGGGTAAGCATAAAGTAGGAAGTTAATGGAAGAAAACTCATCACCAGGTATGTATGGCTAATTTTGATTCTTGTGAAATCGCCCTTATGTGTAAAATTGTTTGGCATGTGTTGATTTGAGAAATTGTATGTGATTAATTGATGTTGTTGTTGGATATTCAAAGTTGTTGTTGAACTATGAGTGTTGTGGTAAGAAATATGAACCGAAAGGTAAATGAGAGTTGAATTGGGTAAAGAATTTGTGAATAATGATTATGATGGCCTATATGGCACCTTGTGGAAAAGAAATCGAAACACTTGAGAATTGGTTTATTGTGGAAAGAGATGAAACACTTGAATTATGGAAAATTGTTGAATATACATGTGTGAATATTATTGAATGTGGAAACATTGTAACTTGGTTGTGATATTGGCTTGAGAAGTAATTGAGAACATGAAACAATGTGCAAGTTGCTTATTTGAACTTGTTGAAATTGTGTGTAGTACCTTATCTGCTGTTTGAAATTGTTGTGTTTTCAACTGTAAGGCGGGGTCGTGTCGCGCGCCGCGACGTGGTGAAATAAGGTGTGGGTTGGGGTGATAAGGGTGGCCGAGGTAATAAGGGTGGTCAGGGGCAATAAGGATGGAAAGCGATCGAAATCGCTATTAAAAATTGATACATAAATCAATAATGTGAAATTGTGAAAGGAGACAGCAGGAGAGTTTGCAACTTGTGGGGCACTGATTGCCCCTTTGTTTGACTACTTGTGCTTTACGTGATTGATTGGTTATTGTTAAATTGGTTGGTTGTAGAAAGTGCTTTGTGTGAGAATTATTTGAAATGAGGAAAAATGTGGAAACATGGTTGGCTGACTTAATTAATTGTTGATGTAATTTAATGGCTTGAGTTTACTTGGGACAAAGTTTGTCCATACATACCAGTACAATTCAAGTGTACTGACGTCCCTTTTGCCGGGGGCGCTACATTCGTGTTCATGATTGTAGGTGGATCAGTAGCAGGCACTTCAGCTCATCGGCAGTAGTATCTTTCTCCTTCCACTGCCCGTTTTGGTGAGCCCCTTTCTTCCTCGGGGCACAGTGTGGCTCATGCCACTTTTATTTCAGACTTTCTTTTGGATTTTGTAAGGTATAGCCGGGGCCTTGTTACCGGCAAGTATTGTATTTCCTTTTTGTATCCTAGAGGCTCCGTAGACATGTAAACTGTGGGATTGGCGTTGTAAATATAAATTATGAACTTGTTAGTAAATAAATCACATGGTTATGTTTATGCATTGTGAAATCAATCATTGTTGGTAAGATATTTTGGTTAATGAGTAACAGTCAACACAGGGGTAACGCGTGGGAATGGAAGGCACCCAGGTCCGCTTGACTGGGGCAACCCGGTCAGGCGCCGGTCATGTCCCTCGATTTGGGGCGTGACAAGAATGCCAAATGCTAACCATCATTTTATAACTAATAAATTGTTCACTGATTTAGACAGGGACAAAAAATTCAAATTCTCACTAATCACTTTAAAGTGAATGTGACCAATGTGGGAGAAAACAATAAAAAAGAAGCAGCAATAAAGGAAGGAATCCACAACGGAGGACTCAATAATAAGGAACCTACCCAAACAACAAGGGAGGTATTATCTTTTATTTTCAGAATATACACCCAGTTATCAAACTAAGGGAATATTTTTCTACATTTTCATTTCTGCATCAGGCGCCCACCTAGATAACGAGGGAATATTTTTCTGCATTTTCATTTCTGCTTCTGGCGCCCACCTGGAAAACGAAGGAATATTTTTTTGCATTTTCATTTCTGCATCAGGCGCCCACCTGCATAACGAGGGAATATTTTTCTGCATTTTCATTTCTGCATCAGGCGCCCACCTGGATAACGAGGGAATATTTTTTTGCATTTTCATTTCTGCATTTTCATTTCTGCATCAGGCGCCCACCTAGATAACGAGGGAAAATTTTTTTGCATTTTCATTTCTGCATTAGGCGCCCACCTGGATAACGAAGGAATAATTTTCTGCATTTTCATTTCTGCATCAGGCGCCCACCTGTATAACAAGGGAATACTTTTCAGCATTTTTCAATATCTGTTCAGGCGCCCACCTGTATAACAAGGGAATACTTTTCAGCAGTTTCAATTTATGTTCAGGTGCCCACCTGTATAACAAGGGAATACTTTTCAGCATTTTCAATTTCTGTTCAGGCGCCCACCTGTATAACAAGGGAATACTTTTCAGCATTTTCAATTTCTGTTCAGGCGCCCACCTGTATAACAAGGGAATACTTTTAAGCATTGTCGATTTCTGTTCAGGCGCCCACCTGTTAACAAGGGAATACTTTTTAGCATTTTCAATTTCTGTTCAGGCGCCCACCTGTATATCAAGGGAATACTTTTCAGCATTTTCAATTTCTGTTCAGGCGCCCACCCGGATAACGAGGGAATACTTTTCAGCATTTTCAATATCTGTTAAGGTGCCCACCTGTATAACAAGGGAATACTTTTCAGCATTTTCAATTTCTGTTCAGGCGCCCACCTGTATAACAAAGGAATACTTTTCAGCATTTTCAATTTCTGTTCAGGTGCCCACCTGTATAACAAGGGAATACTTTCTGCATTTTTAAAAGTTTTTCTTTTCTAACAAAGTAACATCATACTGGGGCAGAGGAAAAGTTTTCTTTGTTTTTGCAATAAGCAGGTATCAACCTGGAGAACGAAGAAACGCATTTTAAAGTCATACAAATAGAGGAAGCAATATGTTGGAAGCATGTCATAAGCGAAAGATTTACAAAAATGGAAGACGCGCAAGATGAAAGAGCAAAGCAATACAAGAACACAAGACATAGATAGGATTTTTTGTAATTCATAGACCATAGCTTAGGATAACTTCTTTATTTTATTACTATCCCGATGTAATAAGGAGTCAGTCAGCAATAACAGTAATAACAACAACAATAACAATGAAGTCACAGTCCCCTGGTAATTTCAAACTACCAGACTTTCCCAAACTACACTGACCTGATTCCTGTTTAGCTCATGTTATGTAGGCAACCTCTAAAGCAGGGTGCAGTCAAAAGTTTTTCAAAAATGCTTCATCCGGAATATGCAAGTGGGCAAAAATCTCTCATTACTTCTCATTTATCTTTGCACTGAAACTCTTCCTGTTCCCGAGCAAAGAGGGGCAGCTGTGAGCGCGTGATTTTTGTCCCAAGCAATTAAATTCCAAAATATATAAAAAATAATGCAAAAATGATTTTTGTTTGCAATTGTGTGATTTGGGTAAAATACCAGTGTTTGTTTGAAAATAAAATTGAAATGGAAATACAAAAGGAATTGATTAAGAAAATATCACAAAAAATGCTAAATATTGAAAAATTAAGTAAAAATACAAAATATCGGAAAATAATAATGCTAAATGATCCTGGCCGTTCATCTCAATTGATCCAAGGGCCAGGAATCAACAGCCCAAGATTAATATATAATCCTCCCTTCTCCTTTCAGACACTAATTATACACAAACACATTTTATATGTCTAAACCCTAGCCGCCTCAATCTTGTTCACCTTCTTCCCCAGTCTCCTATGGAGACCACCGGAGACCACTTCAGTCTCCGTCTCCGGCCAAAGCTAGGCCACCAAACACCCCTTCTCACCTTTAAACCACCCTAGAACTCCATTAACCCCGACCAAAAAACCAACAATCTTTTGTTCTTAAAATCCCGGTTGCCGGAACCCTAGCCAGCGACCACCCTAAAATATGAACCAGACCCCAAAATAACACCCCTTGACCATCTTTAAATTATCTACCACCCAATCTAAGTAGTTTCCTTCGAATCTGCCTCAAACTTGTCGAATAATCGAAAAACACTCGCCAGAACCCTACTCCGGCGAGTACCAAAAACAAATCCACTCCAAAAACCTAACCCTAAGGCTTCATATCCCCTTCTATACACTCAAAATCAAACCCTGATGCCCTATTTGGGAGATCTAACATCCCAGAGACCAACAGTCTCTGAAAGTCTGAAAAATCAAGAAAATGAAAAGAATCGAAGAAAAAGAAGAAAAGAAAGAAGAAAAGGGAAAAGAAAAGGAAAAAGAGAAGAAAAATCCCAAAAGCTAAGTATCCTACCCTGTCTTTAATCATAGATTTTCATATGTTCATCCATTCTGAAAACCTGATTCTTTTTGTTTTTGAACTTGTTCTATTAAGTGCTTTACATGCCTATCATGCTTAGAACTTGAGATTGTTCCTATGCATGCTTCTATATCTGTTTTTTGTATCTTAATTCGTACTTGCCCTGAATCTTATGCATGCCTGAAGTATCTAAGTGTTCCTAGGCTTCTGATAGTAACTACTTAGGAATCATATGCTAAATTAGCAAGTTTTATGTGATTGCTCGTTATATTCTGTCTCGATTGGGTTTTAGTTAATTGGAATTCAACCATTATCAAATTTTTCCTCTGAGTTCTGATTAATTGTAAGTTAATTCGTGATTAGGGTTATTTGTGCAAAACAACATGAATTTTGTTGTATTTGCAACTTGACTTGTGTGTTAGTTTCTTCTGAACTTCTAAGTACTTATGTGTACTTAGGTTATATGTGTAAGTATTTTGTGGCTGTGTTTGCAAATTAAGAATGAATTCTGATTAATGGATGTTTGTGTAAAAGAGGTTAATATTGAAAAGGTTTATAACCTAAACTGGTTAAGTCTTAAAGGCATGGCTTGGTTTGGCTATTTGCTAAATAAGTGAATACCCCAGTTCTGGCAGACCTAATGCAAATCGGGTAATAACACTTAAATATAAGGGGTAAACGTGGAAGGGTAAATGGCATTATTGTGGATAAAATAGAGTCTATATGGACAAAAATGACTTTAGTGTGTGGTTTTTCTAAAATTACTTAGATAATAAAGGGTATAATAGTTAGAGCTAAAAGGCATTTGTGTATTAAACCTTAGCAAGTGGGGGCAGTTAGGTAAAACGTGCTTAATGGAATCCAATTGAACTGCCCAGAACCTTCTAGCAGGGGTTCTAGGGCAGTTCGATACATTTTTAATGGACTATTCTATAATTAATTGAAAAGAATAAGGGGAGGAAAATACAATTAACTTATTTGAAATTCCCCCCAAAAAGCCTCTACAAAATAGGCTTCTATAAGCCTGAAAAAGGGGTTCCAAAATCTTTGAAATTTTGAGGTTAGATGTTGATTGGCAATTAAAGGTTCTATAGTTCTGAAATTTGGGTTCAATCTTAGATAATTGGAAAATAAGTACACTGAAATACACTGAAACACTGCTACTGTTTCATTGATGCTAGTTCAAGTGATATTTTGGACTTATGTTCGTTTGTTATTCATCTGTTTGGTTGAATTCACTGGGTTTTCTACTCTGAAATTGCACATGTTGCTATGTTAATCTGCTTTCATTGCTGTTGATACTTGGTTGCTGTCTATTACTGATTCTCTTCATCCTTCACTCCCTAGAGCTCACTGTTTTATCTCAATTGATAAGGTACACTACTGTCTCTCGAATATGTAATTGAAAACGTGATGAAGGAATGAAATATAGACTAATTTTTGCTAAAGTTGTATGTGTTTTCTTATATTTGTAGTTATAACCTTAGATCTCTTGTAATTCATTAGGAATGGGTTGTAATAAGTAAATAACTATATGAATTCGATCTAGATTAAAGTAAAAGTAGCTAATGCTGTAGTTGAACGTAATTTAGTAGGTTAAGTATAACTGTCACCTAATTTTAAAACTAAACCTGCTAAGATTCATCAAATACACTTAGATATAAATATGTTCTGAAATTGGACGTATAAGTTCGTATTTAGCTATGTTTGTTAGGTGAATCCTTAATCAGGATCGATTTAATAAAAAAAAAGGATAAGTAGTTTAGAAGTTCAAATTGTATTATCGTTTACCTCTACTTAAAACGATTTATCTACAAATTCACTTTTAGATTCCGTGATTATTAAAAACAGTACTTCAAGCATGTTTAGTTAAAATTACAACACTATTTCCTACAGTTAAGGAGTAAAGTGATAGAAATAATCCTGCAACTATTGTCATAACAACGATTCGAATATTCAATTCTATCAAGTAGAATAATAACATTGATATAAATTACTGTGTTAAAACTCTTAATTACTTGTTAAATACTGGAACCAGTAATGATTAAGTGCAATTTGACGTTTAACCTCTTAATTGTTATATTTATAGTTGCTGTTAAAATGATAATTAGTTCTTGTCAAGCCTTAAATGATTAGGGCCTCAATGAGAACCAGGCTTGGATAGAATTAATGTGGCATTTTTGCCTTCGATTAGAGTTAGAAGCATATGCTGGGTCCAGAGGCCCTGTTGTATTTTGATTATGGACTGCTAGGCAGTCTGAAGTTCAGGCCCAAAAATGAAATAATGGCCTGGACTCCCATATCAATAAATATGAAATTAACACAGAAATAGATATATACTAGGAAAGAAAAAAACAGAAAAATAGATAACATAGAATACGAATAGGTTTGAACCTTAAAAAATAAGGAATGAGCCTCGTTCTGTAAAAATGAAAATATCTAGGGCCCCCAAATGGATTTCAACGTAAAATGTTAGACTCGGAAGGACCGTTTAGCAAATTTCACGGTCTTTTCCAAAGCTAATAAGACGTAGATACTGTAGGCACGATAAATAAAATCACATTCCTAATACGGGTGCACATCTTATGTGACCCAAATCTAAAATCCCGGCAAAGCTGAAATGCATTAAAGTCGCAGGCGTACTGGTTGCGTTGTGACTTGAAATGCATTTTCGTGATGTCGAGTCCTAAAAATCAATAAAGAGGAACATTAATAGCATTAGAAAATTGAAGCATATAAGGAAATCAAATATAACAAATGCGGCAGTTGAGCAATCCTGCTAGAACCATGGAATCTGAGAGTGCCTAATATCTTCTCCCGGGTTAACAAAATTTCTTATCCGAATTTCTAGTTTTGCGGACTGTTAAACAGAGTCAAAATTTTCTCGGTTCGGGATTAAACCGGTGACTTGGGATACCATTATCTTCCCAAGTAGTGAATCTAAAAATTAATAAATAAATCCCGTTCCGAATGTCCTTTAAATGGAAAAACTCCCCTACTATTATTATATTCCTTCCCGGGGTGTAGTAGTAAATAGTTGGGGACACGAAAAAAGGAGGTGTGGCAGTAGACATTCTGAGGAGCTGGGCCTCGCCATGAAGGAGGAAGCGGTGGGTAAGATTGGGCATGCTGGATAGAAAATTGCGGACCAGTTGGAGCATAATAATGTTGAGGTGGGTTATACGGTGTTGGTGGGTATGGTTCATATGGGCGAGGCTGATGATAATATGGGTTGGGGCCCCGGGACCAAGATCTTCCCTCTATAACTGCCACTTCTTCTTTCTTTTTCTTCCCAATTGATCCTCCCGTCCCCGTCTTAATTGCTTGATTTGTAGCCTTGATGGCTGAATAACTCATGATCTTATTCGTTTTCAAACCTTCTTCCACAAAACTCCCCATTTTCACTACCTCATTAAAGGTTTTTCTGATTGCAGACACCAGATGCCCGTAGTATGTGGGCTCCAAAGCTTGTAAGAAACAATCTACCATTTCTCCTTCTTTCATTGGTGGATCCACACGGGCCGCCTGTTCCCTCTACCAGAAACCATACTCCCGAAAACTCTCTCGGGGCTTCTTTTCCATTGTGGTCAATGACAATCTATCAGGGATGATTTCCAGATTATATTGAAAATGGTTCGCAAATGATTGAGACAAATCGTCCCAAATGAACCATCGAGTGTGATCTTGACGGGTGTACCATTCCAATGCTGAGCCACTGAGGCTTTGACTGAAGTAAGCCATAAGTAGTTCATCCTTTCTCCCAGCTCCACGCATTTTGCTGCAATATCCTCTCAGATGGGCCACTGGATCACCATGGCCATCATACATGTCAAATTTTGGCAATTTAAACCCAGCGGGTAGCTGTACCTCGGGGAATAAACACAAGTCCTTGTATGACATACTAACTTGTCCTCCTAGACCCTGCATATTGCGAAATGAGTGCTCAAGGCTCTTCATTTTCCTGGCCATCTTCTCTTGTTCAGGCTTTCTAGCAGGTTTATCCTCTTCCGTCATATCGATAAGTGGGGTGTAAGAATCATGTTGTCTGAAGGTGGGTTCTGGAGGGTACTAATGATTATCCTGGATATGAAATACATGCTCACTAGAAAATTTGTGTAAAGTGGCTGGTGGTGGTGCCACATACACTGGAGCGGCCTGGGGTGGTGGTGGTGGAGCTTGTTTAGGAAGTGGGGTGGTACTTGTAATGTACTGGTGTAATAGTGCGGGTAAGTAGGGTATGTAGAAGATGAGTACAGGTGGGTGGATCTTGGTTCGGGTTTGATGGAGGAATATATATGGTGTTGGCTGGGTAAGTAGGTAAGGGTTGTCCCCTTGACCAAGCCTGATACATTTCCGACATCTGCTGTTTAAGCTTATACATTTCTTCCTTCATTCTATTCACATCTATTACTTTCTCCTCCTGCACGGGATTCATGATTGTTGGCTCAATTTCTTAGGTCACTGCTTTTGTCATGCTTTTAGAACGAGTGTTGTAGTTGTGATGTGCCAGAATGCCAGTTGCTAACTGTTTTATCTGATACTCATCAACGACAAAAACTTGTTAATAGTTAGATCATAATAGATAAACATCACAAGTTTTAAAAGAACAACTTTTGCCTGGCAATTATGCGTCATCCAGGCATTATTGTCTTTCTTTTGACCCGACAATTCTCTTTTTTCGGCTTTTCTTTTCTTTTGTTTCCACCCATCATTTTTCATTGTTTTCATTGTTTTTTTTCTCCTTTTTTTTCTTTTTGTTTTTCGATCCTATATGTTTGCCTATCGCACAAGCAATTGCATGTAAGGAAAAATAATGACAACTTTTGGATTTTCAATTTCATTGATATTCAAACATTGATTACAAAAGATAATGTTCTACTACAGCCTTCTAGATGCAGAAAATAAAAATACAAAAATGCATGCCCTATGAATACATTAAAGCTCCTAGTGCCCGCGAGACATCGTTCAGTCATACCGCGGGCCTATATGCTAATCCCTTTTGGAGTTTGTCCAGGTCGGTCATCACTTGTTTCACAAAGATCATTGCCGCTGCGGTAAACGTAACATTTCCGCGTAATGTAGTGAGCAATGTTGTAACGACCCGACCGGTCGTTTTAGAAAATTACGCCCCAATCCCTAATTTAACTGTTCCCCTAAGTTCATTTCTGCTATTGTGAGTTGCCGGGAGAGTTGGTTCCAAAAATTTGAGCATTTTGGGGACACTTAGTCCCTAAATGAGAGCTTTGAAACTAGAAAACGGTCCATAGCCGGAACAGTGTTAAGACGATCTCGGAACGGAAATCCGATGGTTCCATTAGCTCCGTTAGGTGATTTCGGGGTTGGGAGCGCGTTCGGAATATATTTTGGAGGTCCGTAGCTCAATTAGGCTTGAAATGCCGAAGGTTGAAATTTTAGCGAATCCGAATGATAGGTGAGATTTTGATCCGGGGGTCGGAATGGAATTCCGACAATTTCTGTAGCTTCATTATGTGATTTTGGATATGTCCGCAAATTTTCAGGTCATTTGGACGTCATTTGGCCGGGTTTTGGATTGAATGTTAGTTTTGAAAGTTTTGAAGAAACTTAGGCTTGAATCGATGTGATTTATGGGTTTTGATGTTGTTAGACGTGTTTTTATGATTGGAATAAGTTCGTATCGTGTTTTGGAGTATGTTGGTGGTTTTCGTTGGGGTCCCGGAGGCCTCGGGATGAATTCGGACCATCATCCGGCGTTTGGAAGCATGAAATGGTCTGCTGAAATCTGCAGATCACTGGGCATAAAACAAGCCTTCGCGTTCGCGAAGGAAGGTTCCGCGTTCGCGAAGGCCAGGTTCAGTAAGGCATCGCGTTCGCGAGGTCAATGCCGCGTTCGCGAAGGGTGAGGCCAGTTGGTCATCGCGTTCGCGAGGGGTGGGTCGCGTTCGCGTAAGAGGGAAAGGAAAGGCATCGCGGACGCGTGACTTCACGTCGCGTTCGCGTTGAGTAAAAGTCAGGAGGCTGAGGATTTGATCTTCGCGGACGCGTGAGAGAGTGCCGCGTTCGCGATGAAGAAGAGGAGGAAGGCATCGCGTTCGCGTGAGAGGCGTCGCGAACGCGATGAAGAAATGAGGTTGGCAGTGATGTTAAGTTCAGAACAGAACCAGTCGCGGGTTTAATACCCAAAAACGCCATTTTTGAGTTCTAGAGAGAGAAACTCACGGGAATTGCTGGTAATTCATTGGGGATTCGTTGGAGGTAAGTTTTGTGGCTTAATTACATCATTTTAACATGAAATCCTTGGTTAAATCCCTGTAAATGGAAGATTTAAGGTGGGTTTGAGCCCTAGGCCTAAATTTAAGAAAAACACTGATTTGAGTGGGCAAATGGAGTCCGATTTCGATAAATTTTATATGCACGGACTCGTATTGAGATAAGGAACCCGAATATATAAATTTTGTGATTTTTCGATAAGCGTACCGAAAGTCGGGTTTTGGCAACTTGTGGGTTTTGGTGTATTTTGAGTTAATTTGATTGGGTAATGCCCAATTGGCCTATTTTGATGTGATTCTATTGATTTTTATCAGATTCTACACTTGTGGAGGCCGACATTCGTGGCAAGAGGGTTATTACTTAGCGGTTTTGTACCGGAATTGAGGTAAGTGGCTTGTCTAACCTCGTGTGGGGGAATTTTCACCCCTAGGATATTATGTGACAGTTTAAATGCCTTGTACGCGAGGTGACGGGCGTGTACATGCGCTGGTTGTTGAACACGTACTTTATTCAAATGTTCGATGAGCGATATCCCTGTCTTGGTTGTTAATTTGATATTTTACCCGGTAGTGGTTAGAAGAGCATGATTAGGTAGTACTTAACTGTTTAGTTGCCTAATTGCCTTATTTGAACTCCTTGTTAATTATTGGCACTATTTTTCGGTGAAGTTATAGTTGAGCATAATTATTTCTCTCTGTGGATTTCCTTAATTGGTTGTGCTTGTGGACTGCGGGTTCGATTCCCGGAGACCCAGGGCTGTGGGTTCGATTCCCAGAGACCCGATGTGATATTGGTAGGGACTACGGGTTCGATTCCCGAGATCCTGAGTTATTGGTAGGGACTACGGGTTCGATTCCCGAGATCCTGAGTTATTGGTAGGGACTACGGGTTCGATTCCCGAGATCCTGAGTTATTGGTAGGGACTACGGGTTCGATTCCCGAGATCCCGAGTTATTGGTAGGGACTACGGGTTCGATTCCCGAGATCCCGAGTTATTGGTAGGGACTACGGGTTCGATTCCCGAGATCCCGAGTTATTGGTAGGGACTACGGGTTCGATTCCCGAGATCCCGAGTTATTGGTAGGGACTACGGGTTCGATTCCCGAGATCCTGAGTTATTGTGATATTATTGAGACATGGGCTGCGGGTTCGATTCCCGGAGACCCAGGGGTACTGAGAATGGGACCGGGGGTTCAATTCCCACAGATCCTGGATTTGTTTATTTGAGTTGGTTATTTGTTATTAGCTTGGTTGTAGACAGTTTCGGTAAATGTTGTTATTTTGGAAATTTTGTTGTTATCTGTTAAACTGTTTATTTTGTTATCATCATATTATTATTGTTTCTCAGTAGGGCCCTGACCTTCCTCGTCACTACTCCATCGAGGTTAGGCTTGGCACTTACCGAGTACCGCCGTGGTGTACTCATGCTACTCTTCTGCACACTTTTGTTGTGCAGATCCAGGTACATCAGAGCAGGCTCGTACTAGGTGATTCTGCAGCTTTCTGGGAGACTTCGAGGTATGATCCGCTACGTCCGCGGATCCGGAGGCTTCCCTTCTATTCTAGTATTACTAGTTGACATTTTTCTTCATTTCGTTGTTAGATACTCTTCACACTTAGAGCCACAGTTGTATTTCTCTTTAGTCTGTGTTACCGTGGGGTTCCGGATCTTGGTAGTGTTTTATTCATTGTGTGATGGATGTATGTGCCAAGCGGCACGAATTACATATCTTTTATGCTATTTTTCCGCTGTTTCTTATTTAAGTATTTATAACTTGTATATTCCGCAACGTGTTAGGCTTACCTAGTCCTGGGGACTGGGTGCCATCACGACATGTTCACAATTGGTGAACTAGGGTCGTGACAAGTTGGTATCGGAGCTCTAGGTTCATAGGAGTCACGGGACACAGACCGGTTACTTAGAGTCTCGCTGATCGATACGGAGACGTCTGTATTTATCTACGAGGGGCTATGTAACCGTTTAGGAAACTCTTCATTTCTTTTGGATTCCTTGTCGTGCGACATTTTTGGCATCAAAAATCTAAACTACTGCTTTCTATTCTCTCACAGATGGTGAGGACACGAGCTAACCGCGATGATCAGGTACCCGCGCCCCCTGTTGCCGCCGTCAGAGGCCGGGGCCGAGGTAGAGGACGAGGACGCGCCCGAGGTGCAGCCACAGCACCATCGCGCGCTGCCGCTGAGGTGCCACCAGTAGACCAGGTTGGAGCGCAGGCACCTGGTACACCGACTACAGCTGCTACTACTCCAGCACTACAGGAGACCCTGGCTCAGTTCATGAGCATGTATACCACTTTGGCCCGGGCGGGATTGCTTCCTCTTGTTGCAGCTACATCTCAGGCCGGGGGAGGGGCCCAGACTCCCGTAGCCGTTACACCGGAGCAGCGTGTGCCAGTGGGACATGTTCCGGATGTTTTGGTTATGCCTCCTGCCGCCCCAGCACAACCAGGAGGTGGACCAGCTGCCTCTGAGGACGAGCAGCGTAGATTGGAGAGGTTCAAGAAATATGACCCTCCAGTGTTTAGTGGTCTGGTTTCAGATGATGCATTGGGTTTTTTAGAGGAGTGTCATCGTATTCTTCGTACTATGGGGATTGTGGAGACCCGCGGGGTTTCCTTCACTGCTTTTCAGTTTCGTGGGGCCGCTTATGATTGGTGGCGCACGTATGAGTTGGATAGTCCAGAGGAGTCTGCTTCATTGACTTGGACGCAGTTTTCGGATCTATTTTTGAGGGAGTTTGTTCCACAGAGCCTTAGGGATTCTTGGCGCTCGGAGTTTGAGCGGTTGCGACAGGGCTCCATGTCGGTATCGGAGTATGCCATCAGTTTCACCCGTCTGGCCAGGCATGCACCGGCTTTGGTAGCCACGGTTCGGGAGAGAGTGCGGAGATTTATTGAGGGCCTGATTCCGCCTATCCGATCCAGCATGGCCAGAGAGTTGGAGACAGATATATCTTATCAGCAGGCAGTTAGCATCGCCAGGAGGATCGAGAGTATGCTCCCTAGAGAGCGGGGAGATAGAGAGGCCAAAAGGTCTCGTGAGTCGGGCCATTTCTCTGGAGCCCGCACTTCATCAGCAGGTCGTTTTGGTAGGGGTTATTCCGGTCGACCAGTTCACTCGGCATTGCCCGCAGCAGGTAGTACTCCAGGTCTTCCAGCACCTCAGGAGCCTTATTATGCTCCCCCAGTTTCCAGTGCACCTCCTGCGCGGGGTCCTTCCAGAGGTCAGGCTAGTGGGGGAGAGGCCGGTCAGTCACAGTCACCGTGTCCTCCCAGAGCTTGCTTTGGGTGCGGGGATACTCGCCATCCGGTGAGGGAGTGCCCCAGGCGTAGGAGGGGGGCACCTCACCAGTCTTCGCAGCATCAGCGTGGCTCTCAGGGTCAGCAGGCTATCATTCCGGCTCCAGCTGCTATTCCACCTGCCCAGCCATCCAGGGGCGGGGGTCAGGGTTCCAGAGGCCGCCCTCGAGAGGGGGGACAAGCCAGATTCTATGCTATTCCTGATCGCGCTGCGGCTGTTGCATCTGACTCCGTTATCACGGGTATTATTATGGTTAGTCACAGGGAGGCATCGGTTCTATTCGACCCTGGTTCCACTTTTTCATATGTGTCTTCTTACTTTGCTTCTCATTTGGGTGTGCCTCGGGATTCTTTGAGTGCCCCCATTTATGTTTCCACTCCGGTGGGTGATTCTTTGGTTGTGGACCGTGTATATCGGTCGTGTTTGGTTACCATTTGTGATTTTGAGACCAGAGCGGATCTATTGTTGCTCGGGATGGTCGATTTTGATATTATTCTGGGTATGGACTGGTTGTCGCCCCATTATGCTATTCTTGATTGTCACGCCAAGACCGTGACGCTGGCTATGCCAGGCATTCCACGTATTGAGTGGAGTGGTACTCTAGATCACACCCCTAGCCGTGTTATTTCTTTTCTCAGAGCTCAGCGTATGGTTGAGAAGGGGTGTGCTGCTTATCTTGCCTATGTGCGGGACGTCAGTATTGACCCTCCCTCTATTGATTCTGTTCATGTGGTACGTGACTTTGCTGATGTATTTCCAGCTGATCTTCCGGGCATGCCGCCCGACAGAGACATTGACTTTGCTATTGACTTGTTGCCGGGCACTCAGCCCATTTCTATTCCACCGTACCGTATGGCTCCTCCCGAATTAAAGGAGTTGAAGGATCAGTTACAGGAGTTATTGGGCAAGGGTTTTATTCGACCCAGTGTTTCGCCTTGGGGTGCTCCTGTATTGTTTGTGAAGAAAAAGGATGGTTCTATGCGTATGTGTATTGACTATCGTCAGCTGAACAAGGTTACAGTGAAGAACCGGTATCCTTTGCCCCGTATTGATGATCTATTTGACCAGCTACAGGGTGCACAAGTGTTTTCTAAGATTGATTTGCGCTCCGGGTATCACCAGTTGAAGATTCGGGAGCCAGATATCCCGAAGACTGCCTTCAAGGACCCGGTATGGTCACTATGAGTTCCTCGTGATGTCTTTTGGGTTGACTAATGCTCCAGCAGCATTTATGCATTTGATGCACAGTGTGTTCAGGCCTTATCCGGACTCGTTCGTGATTGTCTTCATTGATGATATTCTAGTATATTCTCGGAGCCGGGAAGAGCACGAGCGGCATTTGAGGATAGTGCTTCAGATCCTGAGGGAGAAGCAGCTTTATGCCAAGTTCTCTAAATGTGAATTTTGGTTGAGTTCTGTGGCATTTTTGGGCCACGTGGTGTCGAGTGATGGTATTCGAGTAGATCCAAGGAAGGTGGAGGCCGTGCAGAGTTGGCCCAGACCCTCCTCCGCTACTGAGATACGCAGTTTCCTTGGTTTGGCGGGCTATTACCGTCGTTTCGTAGAGGGGTTCTCTTCGATTGCAACACCTATGACTAGATTGACCCAAAAGGGTGCCCTTTCCAGTGGACAGACGAGTGTGAGGCGAGCTTTCAGAAGCTCAAGATAGCTTAAACTTCGGCCCCTATATTGATGTTGCCTACAGGTACGGGGTCCTATACCGTATATTGTGATGCCTCACGAGTTGGACTCGGTGCGGTATTGATGCGGGACGGTAGGGTGATTGCCTACGCGTCGAGACAGCTGAAGGTGCATGAGAAGAATTACCATGTTCATGATTTGGAGCTAGCTGCCATTGTTCACGCCTTGAAAATTTGGCGTCATTATTTATATGGGGTTCCTTGTGAGATCTACACTGATCACCGGAGCTTGCAGCACTTGCTTAAGCAGAAGGACCTGAATATGCGTCAGAGGAGATGGTTGGAACTACCGAAGGACTATGATATTACTATTCTCTATCATCCGGGCAAGGCTAATGTGGTTGCTGATGCCTTGAGTCGTCGGGCAGAGAGTTTGGGGAGTTTAGCATATCTACCAGCTTCGGAGAGGCCTATGGCGATGGATGTTCAGTCTTTGGCCAGGCAGTTTGTTAGACTGGATCTTTCGGAGCCCAGCCGGGTTCTAGCTTGTGTGGTTTCTCGGTCTTCTCTATTTGACCGCATCAGGGAGCGTCAGTTCGACGACCCTCATTTGCTTGTCCTTCAGGATAGAGTTCGGCGTGGTGATGCTCGGGATGTTACCATCGGGGATGATGGAATTATGAGGATGCAGGGCCGTATCTGTGTGCCCAATGTAGATGATCTTCGAGAGCTGATTCTAGCAGAGGCCCATAGTTCGCGGTATTCCATCCATCCGGGTGCCGCGAAGATGTATCGGGACTTGAAACAGCATTACTGGTGGAGGCGGATGAAGAGGGATATAGTTGATTATGTTTCTAAATGCCTCAATTGCCAGCAGGTGAAGTATGAGCATCAGCGTCCGGGTGGATTGATGCAGCGGATTGAGATTCCAGAGTGGAAATGGGAGCGCATCACCATGGACTTTGTATCTGGGCTTCCACGGACTATTAGGAAGTTTGATTCTATTTGGGTTATTGTGGATCGGCTGACCAAGTCCGCCCATTTTATACCGGTGAGCACTAATTATTCATCGGAGCGACTGGCGGAGATCTATATCAAGGAGATAGTCCGGCTGCATGGTATTCCAGTTTCTATCATTTCAGATAGAGGCACTCAGTTCACTTCACAGTTCTGGAGAGCTGTACAGCAGGAGTTAGGTACTCGGGTAGAGCTGAGCACATCATTTCACCCCCAGACTGATGGGCAGTCCGAACGCACTATTCGGATTTTGGAGGATATGCTCCGTGCGTGCGTGATTGAGTTTGGAGGTTCATGGGATCACTTCTTGCCACTGGCGGAGTTTGCTTATAACAACAGCTACCAGTCTAGTATTCAGATGGCACCGTACGAGGCCCTATATGGTAGGAGGTGCAGGTCTCCCGTAGGTTGGTTTGAGCCGGGCGAGGCCAGGTTGCTAGGTACCGATATGGTTCAGGAGGCTATGGACAAGGTCAAGGTGATTCAGGACAGACTTCGTGCAGCCCAGTCTAGACAGAAGAGTTATGCGGATAAGAAGGTTCGCGACGTGGCTTTTATGGTTGGCGAGCGGGTTCTACTTCGAGTCTCGCCCATGAAGGGCGTTATGAGGTTTGGGAAGAAAGGAAAGCCGAGTCCTAGATTTATTGGCCCTTTTGAGATTTTGAGGCGTGTTGGGGAGGTTGCTTATGAGTTGGCCTTACCTCCCAACCTAGCCGGAGTTCACCCCGTATTTCATGTCTCCATGCTCCGGAGATACCATGGTGACCCGTCGCATGTGTTGGATTTCACATCCGTTCAGCTAGACAAGGATCTGTCTTATGTTGAGGAGCCAGTAGCCATTCTAGACAGGCAGGTCAGAAAGCTAAGGTCAAAGAACATCGTTTCGGTAAAGGTTCAGTGGCGGGGCCAGCCGGTCGAGGAGGCGACTTGGGAGACCGAGCAGGATATGCGCAGCCAGTACCCTCATCTTTTCACTACTCCGGGTATGTTTTCTATGCTCGTTCGAGGACGAACGAATCTTTAAGTGTGGGAAGATGTAACGACCCGACCGGTCGTTTTAGAAAATTACGCCCCAATCCCTAATTTAACTGTTCCCCTAAGTTCATTTCTGCTATTGTGAGTTGCCGGGAGAGTTGGTTCCAAAAATTTGAGCATTTTGGGGACACTTAGTCCCTAAATGAGAGCTTTGAAACTAGAAAACGGTCCATAGCCGGAACAGTGTTAAGACGATCTCGGAACGGAAATCCGATGGTTCCATTAGCTCCGTTAGGTGATTTCGGGGTTGGGAGCGCGTTCGGAATATATTTTGGAGGTCCGTAGCTCAATTAGGCTTGAAATGCCGAAGGTTGAAATTTTAGCGAATCCGAACGATAGGTGAGATTTTGATCCGGGGGTCGGAATGGAATTCCGACAATTTCTGTAGCTTCATTATGTGATTTTGGATATGTCCGCAAATTTTCAGGTCATTTGGACGTCATTTGGCCGGGTTTTGGATTGAATGTTAGTTTTGAAAGTTTTGAAGAAACTTAGGCTTGAATCGATGTGATTTATGGGTTTTGATGTTGTTAGACGTGTTTTTATGATTGGAATAAGTTCGTATCGTGTTTTGGAGTATGTTGGTGGTTTTCGTTGGGGTCCCGGAGGCCTCGGGATGAATTCGGACCATCATCCGGCGTTTGGAAGCATGAAATGGTCTGCTGAAATCTGCAGATCACCGGGCATAAAACAAGCCTTCGCGTTCGCGAAGGAAGGTTCCGCGTTCGCGAAGGCCAGGTTCAGTAAGGCATCGCGTTCGCGAGGTCAATGCCGCGTTCGCGAAGGGTGAGGCCAGTTGGTCATCGCGTTCGCGAGGGGTGGGTCGCGTTCGCGTAAGAGGGAAAGGAAAGGCATCGCGGACGCGTGACTTCACGTCGCGTTCGCGTTGAGTAAAAGTCAGGAGGCTGAGGATTTGATCTTCGCGGACGCGTGAGAGAGTGCCGCGTTCGCGATGAAGAAGAGGAGGAAGGCATCGCGTTCGCGTGAGAGGCGTCGCGAACGCGATGAAGAAATGAGGCTGGCAGTGATGTTAAGTTCAGAACAGAACCAGTCGCGGGTTTAATACCCAAAAACGCCATTTTTGAGTTCTAGAGAGAGAAACTCACGGGAATTGTTGGTAATTCATTGGGGATTCGTTGGAGGTAAGTTTTGTGGCTTAATTACATCATTTTAACATGAAATCCTTGGTTAAATCCCTGTAAATGGAAGATTTAAGGTGGGTTTGAGCCCTAGGCCTAAATTTAAGAAAAACACTGATTTGAGTGGGCAAATGGAGTCCGATTTCGATAAATTTTATATGCACGGACTCGTATTGAGATAAGGAACCCGAATATATAAATTTTGTGATTTTTCGATAAGCGTACCGAAAGTCGGGTTTTGGCAACTTGTGGGTTTTGGTGTATTTTGAGTTAATTTGATTGGGTAATGCCCAATTGGCCTATTTTGATGTGATTCTATTGATTTTTATCAGATTCTACACTTGTGGAGGCCGACATTCGTGGCAAGAGGGTTATTACTTAGCGGTTTTGTACCGGAATTGAGGTAAGTGGCTTGTCTAACCTCGTGTGGGGGAATTTTCACCCCTAGGATATTATGTGACAGTTTAAATGCCTTGTACGCGAGGTGACGGGCGTGTACATGCGCTGGTTGTTGAACACGTACTTTATTCAAATGTTCGATGAGCGATATCCCTGTCTTGGTTGTTAATTTGATATTTTACCCGGTAGTGGTTAGAAGAGCATGATTAGGTAGCACTTAACTGTTTAGTTGCCTAACTGCCTTGTTTGAATTCCTTGTTAATTATTGGCACTATTTTTCGGTGAAGTTATAGTTGAGCATAATTATTTCTCTCTGTGGATTTCCTTAATTGGTTGTGTTTGTGGACTGCGGGTTCGATTCCCGGAGACCCAGGGCTGTGGGTTCGATTCCCAGAGACCCGACGTGATATTGGTAGGGACTACGGGTTCGATTCCCGAGATCCTGAGTTATTGGTAGGGACTACGGGTTCGATTCCCGAGATCCTGAGTTATTGGTAGGGACTACGGGTTCGATTCCCGAGATCCCGAGTTATTGGTAGGGACTACGGGTTCGATTCCCGAGATCCTGAGTTATTGGTAGGGACTACGGGTTCGATTCCCGAGATCCTGAGTTATTGGTAGGGACTACGGGTTCAATTCCCGAGATCCTGAGTTATTGGTAGGGACTGCGGGTTCGATTCCCGGAGATCCCGAGTTATTGAGATATTATTGAGACATGGGCTGCGGGTTCGATTCCCGGAGACCCAGGGGTACTGAGAATGGGACTGTGGGTTCAATTCCCACAGATCCTGGATTTGTTTATTTGAGTTGGTTATTTGTTATTAGCTTGGTTGTAGACAGTTTCGGTAAATGTTGTTATTTTGGAAATTTTGTTGTTATCTGTTAAACTGTTTATTTTGTTATCATCATATTATTATTGTTTCTCAGTAGGGCCCTGACCTTCCTCGTCACTACTCCATCGAGGTTAGGCTTGGCACTTACCGAGTACCGCCGTGGTGTACTCATGCTACTCTTCTGCACACTTTTGTTGTGCAGATCCAGGTACATCAGAGCAGGCTCGTACTAGGTGATTCTGCAGCTTTCTGGGAGACTTCGAGGTATGATCTGCTACGTCCGCGGATCCGGAGGCTTCCCTTCTATTCTGATAGTATTAGTAGATGTTTTCTCTCATGTCTTTGTTAGATACTCTTCACACTTAGAGCCACAGTTGTATTTCTCTTTAGTCTGTGTTACCGTGGGGTTCCGGATCTTGGTAGTGTTTTATTCATTGTGTGATGGATGTATGTGCCAAGCGGCACGAATTACATATCTTTTATGCTATTTTTCCGCTGTTTCTTATTTAAGTATTTATAATTTGTATATTCCGCAACGTGTTAGGCTTACCTAGTCCTGGGGACTGGGTGCCATCACGACATGTTCACAATTGGTGAACTAGGGTCGTGACAAATGTTGACAATTATTTCCCTAATAATCCCTTTCTTTTGAAGCAACCTCCCAATCTGTTGGCACGAGCATCCAAGGTTTGGTGGCTCTTATTTTGAAGTTGTGGTAGCTCCAATTCTAACCGGGCCATGGCCATGTAGCAATGCTCTCTCTCTATATCAAATTCTTTTGTTTGTTTGCTACTTTTGACCTCGGCCGTAACAATCTTCTTCCTTAGTCGAGCTACTTCAACATTATGTTCATCCTTTAACTGTTGGATCATCCGAGCCCTTTCTTCGGCATTCCTGGCCAATTGTTTTCGAACCTCAATTAATTCCTTCTCAGCTTTATCTAGATCAAATCTATAATCGTTCACCTTGCGCCGTAAATTATCAATTAGCTTTTCATCCCGGGCAAGTCGAACTGGGGTTTTAGTTGCTTCTCTTATTTTTACAATCTGAGCCTTCAATGTTTCATTTTCTTTCATCAACTGTTTCTTTTCACCCTCATCGACTGCTGCTTGTAGGCTACTTTCGAATTTGAGGTCCTGAAATTGTTACTCCAACATGCTGATTTTGGCTCGATACTCATTCTCCTTGGCCAGCCAATTCCACTTTTCTTTTGATAGCTCGGCAAATTCTTGAATATGAGGTCTCTTCGTCGGTCTCTCATGCTCAAAATCTCTACGATACAATGTGGAATATCCCAGTGAAACTTCACCTCTAGCCCGATCTCTCACATAGGTTTCTGCTCTCAGACATTGGCACTCATTCCATATCTGCCGGATTTTTTCTTCCGGGAATTGCCCATCGGGACTGATCTTTATTGCTTGAAGGCTGAGGTCCCCATCTTTCGGCATAATTTGATATCTTCCGAGTTGCCGTAGTACTCGGTATGGCTCATAAGGTTGGATATTCTTGAGACCCATTAAAAGAAACTACGATCCTTCTGCTGGCATGTATATGACTTCATTGATGGGCAACCATCCGTATGCCCATTCTATCTGGCTAGCAGTCAATGATCGGAATATGTGATCCAACCTTTTGACCCTTCTGGCAACTTGTCTTCTTTGTCCTCATGTAGAATTCTACGATACAAGTCTTTCCAGACGATCCATAGCTCGAAAACTGGGGGTAGTGGCATAAATGCTCTATCATCCACATCTGAAGTAGTAGATTACACCCCTTGAAGAAATCTTCTCCCGCTTTGCAGGCTGTGAGAGCACAGAAGATATCGGCCACTATCATTGGTGCCAAAATACTATTGTCCTATGTAAGGAGAGTACTGGCAATCCCAGCAATTCTGATGTCGATGTTCCCGTCTTTCCTTGGAAATATTATTAACCCCAGAAAGGCTACCATGAAGGCAAAATGCCTGTGTTCCTCCCATTTATCCTGGTTCGCTTTGCTGCAGAGTTTGTTCGTTGGAATATTGAATCCTCCAACGTGGCCATATCTGCGGTATATAAAGATCATGGTGCAAAACCCGTGGACCAAATCTTTATTGTGACCATTTCTGGCTATTTTTAATGAGTCGAGGAATCTATGCACAGTAATGGCTCTGGGAGAAACCGAATATTTGTTTTTTAAGGGAACCTCACACTTTCCGATGTAGTTAGCAATTTCCTCCAATGTCGGAGTGAGCTCAAAGTCCGAGAAGTGCAGCACGTTTTGTGCGGGGTCCCAGCAGGCAACTAAAGCTCGGATAATGTCATCTCGAGGTACTATGTCAAGCAGCCCAGTAAGATCTTTCAAATATTTCATGACCCAATCCTGTCCATCTTGGCCTAAACCATTCCACCACAGTCGTAACTCCAAAGGGATCTTATTTATTAGTGAAAAGGGTTCATTTTGCACTGTGCTCATCCTCCACATTTATTAAAGGCGATTTAAACTCATATTATTTTACTTAAAAACAAAAATATTTTTCAAAGAAAATTTTCATTATTTCAAAAGAATCGGCCTTTCAATACCTCGTTTGAAGATTTCAAGGCTATTATTATTTAAGGGAAATGACTCAAAAAATGGATGTTTTTTGCGCAAACAGCCTTCCGGCGTCCTTTCGGAACATTCGACTATTTTTCAAAAACGGCATCACTTTGATTTATTGACAACTAAAAACTTGACATTTTATTTTGGTTATTTTTTGAAAAGGTTGGTAGGAACCATCACTGGTTGCCTATGTATCTCGCCTAGTGGTGAGAATCAAACCAGCGTAGTTCGGTCAAATTGTTTTAAGACCAACAATTTTGACAAAAATTATTCCGACTATTTTCAAATTTTCTTTTCTCAAAATTTCAATAGCGTTTCATCAATAATTAAGTATTGCTATTCTAAAAATCGCTATATTTTTCTCTCTTTTTGTTTTCAAGTATTTAGCCAGTCAGCATAATAAGCCAGGATAAATAAATGCAATATATAATAATGCTCAGTTTTTTATATCCGGTCACCTGTCCTAGACGGACCCAACCCTTTTGTTGAGTACCCTAAGTCAGATATGATGCAAATAATCGTCCTAATTCTAGGCTCAATATTTTTATTTTCCATGGTACTAGACTGTGTACGCGAGCGGATAACTCGGATCGAAGAGGGGGCTACGTACAGGGGACCCACGGGATCGTCCGGCTTTGTAAATTTTCTGGCCTCTGTTTCTTATTAGATGTGACTTAACAGAAAGGGGAGTCTCAACCAGTAAGCACATCCCCGAAGGTAAGAAGAGAAGGGGTTTTAGCACAATTTTATTTATACAATTCACGTAATATCAAAGCGGTAAACATATAGTACATCGATCAAAGCATATAATGAAATCAAATATAATCAAAAATAACAATTTAACTGAGCTCGAATTCTTAAACCCTGAACCAAAGCTCTGGGTTTCTTATCCCCAGCAGAGTAGCCAGAGCTGTCACACCTCCTTTTTTACTACTTACTGGAAGGTATGTGCCACTAATTATTACTACACCCCGGGAAGGGATATAATAATAGTAGGAAAGGAGTTTTTCCAATTAAAGGACATTCGGATCAGGATTTATTTATAAATTATCAGAGTCGCCACTAGGGAAAATAATGGTGTTCCAAGTGACCAATTTAATCCCGAACCGAGGAAATTATGACTCTGTTTAACAGTCTGCAAAATCAGAAATTCGGATAAAGAATTCTATTAACCCGGGAAAAGGTGTTAGCCCCTCCCGGATTCCATGGTTCTAGCACGGTCGCTCAACTACCGTATTTGTTTTTATCTGATTTCCTTATATGCTTCAATTTTTCAAGTATTATTAATGTTACACTTTGTTATTTTTTAAGGCTTGCGACGTCACGAAAACGCATTTCGAGTCACACCATAACCAGTATGCCTGTGACTTTTTTGCATTTCAGCTTCGCCGGGATTTGAGATTTGGGTCACATAAATGTGCACCCGTATTATGGATGTAATTTTATTAATCGCACCTACAATGTCTACTTCTTTATTAACTTTGGGAAAGATCGTGAAATTTGCTAAACGGTCCTTCCAAGTCTAGAATTTTATGTTGAAACTTATTTGAGGGCCCCGTGTGTTTTCATTCTTTGTAACGAGGCTGGTCCCTTATTTTAAAGTCCAATCCTATTCATATACTATATTTTCTATTTTTGTTTTTTCTTCCTAATACATATCTGTTTTTGTGTTATTTTTTCAAACTATAATATTATAGTCTAGGCCATTATTCATTATTGGGCCTGGACTTCAGATTGCTTAACAGTCCAATATTGAATACAATTGGGATCTTTGGAGCCCAATGTATACCATTGTTTCTACTCGAGGGCACATGTGCCGCATTAACAAGATCTGGGCCTGTATACATTACTAGGCCCAGACTATATAAGCGAAAACAAGCTAACATTTCAATGGCAGTACTTGAGCAAATATTATTCAGCATTACTAATTAATCATTTCAAACGATGCCAAGTTAAACTTTTCGGCCACTACAAATTTCAATATTTAACAATTAATTAAGAATTCTAGCAAAGTAATTTGTATGAGTGTTGTTATTCTATATGGCAGGCTCAGATATTCAAGTAATTATTATGATACTAGTTGCAGAACTTATTTTTTCACTTTATTTTAAACTAAAGGAAAACAGAGTTGTAACTTTAACTAAGCATGCTTGAACTACTGTTGTTAACAATCACAGAAGTCTAAAAATAAATCTGTATATAAATCATTTTAAAGTGAAGATAGGCGATAATACAATTTAAACTTCTAAATTACTTATCCCTTTTTTGATTAAATCGATCCTGATTCATGGTTTAACTAACAAAAATAGCTAAGTACCAATTTATACGCCCAGTTTCAGAATCATACTTATGTACCTAAGTGTATTAACTTTCTATTAGTCTGTTTTAGTTTTAGAATTATGTGATAGTTATATCTAATCGCTGAAATACGTTTAGCTGTAGCATTACCTACTTCTACTCTAATCTAGATCGAACTCATATAGTTGTTAATTATTACAACCATTCCTAATGCATTACAGGTAATCTAGGAGTTATAGCTACAACTATAAGAAAATAAACAAAAATAATTTCATCGAAAATCAATTTTATAACTTCATTCCTTCATCATGATTTCAATTATACCTTCAGGAAGTAGTAGTGTACCTGATCAAACGAAAATAAACTGATGAGTTCTAAGGAGATGAAGGAGAAGAGAAGTCAGCAATGGCAGCAACAGAGTACCAACAACAAACAGGAGCAGGCAATAACACAACAACTCCCAAACTCAATAGATAAACAGCAATCAACTCGAGAAATAACAGAAATCCAAGCTAATTGAGATGAACACAGCAGAGAAAACACCAGCAAAGATCCTAGGAACAATACTCGACTCGAAGGCTAAGTAGAAGAATAGTATAGCTGGAAATCCCAAGAGTTGAATCCCCAGAAATCTAACTCAATGTGTGAAATTTTGAATTCTTAAGAGTGGAACTAAATTCGAACTCCAAATTCCAACTCTTAAAATTGTGAACCTTCCAGCCAGCCCCTTTTTCAGGCTTGTAACAACCTATTTATAGAGTAATTTTGGGGGGAATTTAAAATTAATTATTTCTATTCCCCTCCCCTACTCTTTTCAATTAAATACATTAAGGGTCTAGCATAATTGTAACGGAATGCCCTTGAACCCCTGCTAGAAGGTTCTGGGGTGTTCCTTATTGTTCTATTGGGCAGGTTTTACTTAGTTGCCCCCACTTGATAAGGTTTATTACAAAATTACCTTTTAGCTATGCTAGTCTACCTTTTATTATTCAAGTATTTTCAGAAAAACCAAGCACTAAAGTCATTTATATCCCTATAGGCTCTATGTAATCTACAAGAATACCATTTGCCTTTCCCCTTTTACCCCCTTGCATTTTATCACATTTACCCGACCTACATTAGGTCTGTCAAGACTTGGGTAATTTGAATGTATTTAACATATAGCACCCTAAGACTTGTTTTTAAAAATTAACCAATCTCAGACTATAGACACTTTCAATGTTAGCCCCTTTTACAAAGATAGCCACTAATCAGAACTCATACTGTGTTTCCAAACATAGCCACAAAAGCATTTACACATATAACCTAAGTACTCATAAGCATTCAAAAGTTCAGAAGAAACTAACATACAAATCATTTTGCAGATATAGCCACATTCATGTTGTTTTGCACAAGCAACCCTAACCACGACTTAACTTTCAAATTAATCAGAACTTAGAGGGACAATTTGATAATGGTTGAATTCCAAATAATTAAGCCAGTCTGAAGAGCCAACTACTATTGAGAAGCCTACTGATACTACTACAGAGCACTCAGGACCATCCACAACACCTCCTTCCACCTCAGCTAATCCGGTGATTCCGGTATCAAAGACTCACTGATTCACCTCCAACCAACTCACACACTCATTAGCCAGTCTGAACAACTGGATGTCAATAGCAACATCCAAGTTGTCCACATTGACCACAGTTGTACAGGCTCAGCGAGCAACGGTGGCTTTTGAGGAACCTGCTTCTATTGAGGAGACCTTGAAGAAAATCCTGGCCAACCAGGAGCAGATGATAAAAAAGCAGGATTCCTTGGCCAAGGCAGTCGGCAAGCACAACAAGGCACTTAAGAGCTTGGCCAAGGAGCACAGGAAGCTGAGGAAGACTAAGGCCTCGAGGGAGGAGGTGACAGCTTTGAAAGAGCAGGTGGACAAGCTAGTGGCGAATCAGTTTCCACTAGACTTGTTATTTGAGGAGCTAGCTGTAGACCCACCACTTGAGCAGCCACAAGAGGAGGAGCACAGACCGAAAAAGAAGAGGAAACTCCCCAACACTGAGGGAGTTGTGATATCAGTCGCTCTTGAGCCTGAGAGTCCCTCTAGTGCCCCTTCAGTTGATGAGCCAGACTCCGAGCAGGTACCCATCCCAGCAGCACAGCAACAGCATGTTGGGGACCAGTCTAGGTCCCTGCCAGTGTAGAGGACACAAGTTCCACTGACCCACATAGAGCAGCTGATGAGGCTTGATAGGCCACTTCTATATCCTTTGCTTGCTTTTTTGATGTTTTATTTGGTAATTAGCATTGCGGACAATGCTATCTCTTATTCGTGGGGGTGTGGCCCTACTTTTTGTTATGGATGACTGTATATACTTTATATTCGTATTACGTTCATAGACATAGATGGTTTGTATATAATATTTCATTTTGAACTCCTTTAGTTGTATAGTCAACTTCCCATGTGTACATATTCACTAGAGCTTTCTTTCTCTTTTTGTTATTTTCATTAAAAAATTTCGTTTCAGTGCAAAGTTAGGCTCGTAGCCTCTTTTTCGTTTTACTTTGATGTTGCAATAAGCCCTTAGTTTTCTTAATGTCACGGTTCTTTCCAAGGGTAGAGTGTTGTGTGAACCGGGTGGCTCGTCCCATTGATAGATAGCGTGACAACTTTCTTACGGGTTGAGTTAGTTTTTGAGTTTTTCCTTTGGATTTTCAAGTTTTTCGTAGTGAAGAGTACCTCAGGAAAAGCTTCACTAAGGCCTAGCACCTTTGCCTTTGATCTTATGGTCAAAGACATTAAGTTGTGTTTAGGATGGTAAAAGTCGTGGCCGTGAGACTCTTGTGTTGACCAAAAAATCATCATATGGTCAAATATGGGCCATTGTGCACTTTACTCTTGACTAAGGTCGTTATGGGCCCCCGGCTCCATCTTTGGCAATCCTTGAGTGTGTGTGTGGCGAGAATTCAATTTGTGAGCCCAAGTACCGAGCCAATAGTCTATAACTTGCCCCAAATGTTTGTTGAGGCGAAATATTAGGTGGAACTTGACTTGAGACCTGATTGTAGGTTCTCCTTGATCCAAAAATACTAATTTGATCCATTTCGTGACCTACCAATGCAACGATCCCTAGTCCACCCTTTTTGAGCCTTAAGCCTTCTTCTTTTGTGAATCCAAGTTACAAGCCTATACCCATTTTTAATGAAATTATCTCTTGGAACCCAAAAATCTTCCCTTGAGTAATGGTACAAAACTAAGTTCGGGGAGAGACAAGACAGGTACCAATGTGGTAGAAAATGCAATAAATGCAAAAAGTGGAAAAGGATGCGAAAAATTGAACAAAAAGGAGAAAGGTTTGAGTTTAAAAAAAAAGTGACATTGTGTCTCTCTAACCCCTTGAAAGAAGAATTACTCAAATGAGTCAAGAAAGTGTGCCAAAACAAATCAAAAGAAGTGCTTAGGGGAAGATTGAACCCATATGGACGAAAGCATATCCTACCTTTACCCAAAAGCCTTCACAATGAATCCGAATAAGCCCTATATGATCTTGATTTGGGGGAAGCCTATATTAGTGGATACTTACATGAAGGAAAAGCATATGGTACTTAGAGTCGGGCTTAGGGTCTCTTCTTTGAGAGAGATTGAGCGAAGAATCCATTCACCTCAATTTGTGTGCAATTACTCTAAAAGGTGAGGTCCATTTAGGGATGGTCGAGGATGTTTGAGTTTAGGTTCCACAATGACCAAAGTTCTTGAGAAAGGTTCCTTGATGAGATGTGTCAACCCTTGAGGCTCTTGTGTCACACTTGATTCATAAGTTTTCAAAGTTTTAAATGTGTTAATGATGCATTCGCAATGAGGGCAATTGTTAGTCCCAATTGATGCTTGATTGAAGTCACTTTAGGAAAAACAGGAATTACCTGGATGTTTTCTATTGAGGGGTAGGTCTCATTTTATTTGCTTGAGGACAAGCAAAGGTTTAAGTTTGGGGGAGTTGATAACTGTGAATGCATGTTTTATACCATTCTTACCTAAGCTTTGTGCATAAATTGCTCTTGATTAGTACTGAATTGTTATAAGTTACGTTTGATTGCAGGTTTGAGCGACTAGATGATGAATATCAAAAATCGGCTAAAAAATGAGTGAAACTTGCCAAGCGCCAGAAGATAACTGAAACTTGGGAAAAAGAGACATGTGCGTACCGCACTGATTTGTCATGTTGATTTGTCATGCGGCCGCACAAGAATGTTCAGAGAATAATCATGTGTCAGCCCAAGTTGCGCGGTCCGCACTGATTTGTCATGTGGCCGCGTAGAAAAATTCAGAGAGGCAATTTTTAAAGAAGATCCACGCGGACCGCAATCCATTTCTATGCGGTCTGCAACGAAGATGATCAGAGGCTAATAATTCAAAGGCAAATATTCCACGTGGCTGCACACCAAATAAGTGCGGTCCGCGTGGATGAAAGATCAGAGAGTCGTTCCAAAGATGATTTGTACAGTTCGGCCGCAATCCATATTTACGCGGTCCACATCACTTGCCTTGTGCGGCCACGCACATTTCTACGCGGTCCACATGACCTTACTTATGCGGTCGCGTGACATTTGTACGCGGTCCGAATCCTCAAGTCCAGAAGCCAGAAATTGAAGATCAATTACCCTACGTGGCCGCACGGCATTTCTATGCAGTCCGCAATAGACCCTCAGGGGTATTTAGGTCCGATTTTTCCTGTGTAGTATAAATAGATCATTTTACTTTTTTAGGTCAAGTTGAGTAATCTATCTGAGCAGCTGAGCTCATGATAACTTTTATTAGCCTATTTTAAGCAACTTTCTCATACATTTAGCGTGGATTCACGTGGATTAATATTGTAGTAAATGATTATGTTAATTTCTTCTACGATTTCTTCTATTTTTACTGCTTCCATGTCTAGCTAAACCCATTAGCTAGGGTTGTGGCTCAACCCTAGTGTGAAAAATTAATGGCTGTTTTTGCTTGATGTTTGGATGATTGTGGGTGTTTGGTATTTAGGTTAATTGTATGTTTTCACTTGGATTTGGTGGTTGCAAACACTAAGTCTAGCTTAGTAGGTCTTGACTCTACTTGAGAAAGAGAGTCTATTACCTCATAATTAACCCAACAAGGATTAGGGATGGACCCATGAGAATTGTAGTCCCAAGTAAAGGGTTAAACCTCGAGAGAGTAATTACCCTACTTGAACCATTAGTTGCTTGGGCAAATTAGCCTACCCAATTGGTCTCGAGAGAGTCAATTGGGCAAAAATAATTCTCTCTACCGAGAGGTGTGAGAGTGAGTTCTAAGTTCAACAGTTATCCATATATCCCTTATTATCATCCTTACATTACAATTCTATACCCGTTAATTAGTCACATAGGCGAGTGCTACGACCCTAGTGCTTCTCTATTATTGCATACAACTAACATTATTATCTAGCATATTTTAGCTTACAATTGTACTTGATAAAATTTAGTTGATAAACAATAGAAAACACCAAAAATGATTGAAGCAAAATTATGAGTTAAAACACTCTCCTAGACTCCGCAAATACTCGACTCCCATTACTAGCTTCATGACGAAATTGACACTGAATCCACTATCGAGTAAAAGTTGTTAGCACCCACTCTTCCCAAGGGTTGAGTTTACACCGATCACCCCTCACAAGATTAGAAAGGAAACTCACCTTGCTCTAAAGACTCACAGTCGACATTCCACATCCTTCTGAAGGCTTGAACCAATGCACAACGCACCAAAACAAGCCAATGATCACAAAAATCTATTAATATATGCTCAACTATACCTTACAACTCAATTTATAACATTTCCTAACCCTGAACGAAAAGTTAACTGAAATGCCCTTGGGCCTACATGCCCGGAATCTAAAATTTTTCGAAGATAAAGATTACCCACAACCTTAGGAACTCAAATATACAATTTTCTCCTAACTCCATGCTCAAAGTCGTGGCTAAATTCCAAGAATATGATTTTCTAGGTTTTCCACCAAAACCCCAATTTATATACTAATTTTCATGCTCAAATCCATAGTATAGTCTTGTATTTAACTTTAAAATAAATAGGGATAACTTACCTAAACATTGACGACAAAATCCTCTCTTGAAGCTCCCCAAAAATTGCCCAGCCATGAAGAAACGGGAGAAATGAACTAAATCCCACGATTTAAAACAAGGTTTTGCCTCCATCGCTTTTTGGTTTTGCGGTCCAAGGACAACTTCTGCGGTCCCACTTTTGAGAAAATCCAGGCCACTTCTGCGGTCACTCCAATCACCCGACCAACCGCTTCTGTGGAAAAAAATCCGCTTCTGCGTTTCCTGGCCAAACGTCCACTTTCTGCTTCTGCGTGTGCCAAGCCGCTCATGTGGCTCCGCTTCTGCAGCTCCAAAATCTCAGAAGCGAAAATACCAGAAGCAGTAGGCCTAAAATTTCATAAGCCCAAAAACTCTCCGTTTGGCCACCCGAACTCACCCCGAGGCTCCCGAGAACTCAACCAAACCTACCAACCAATCCCAAAACACATTACGGACTTGCTCGAGGCCTCGAATCATAACAAACAACACCAAAATCCTGAATTACACCACGATTCAAGATTTATAAACTTTGAACTTTCCAGCTTCTACTTCCGATGTTTAAACCGATCAAATCACGTCCGATTGACTTCAAATTTTGCATACAAGTCATATTTGACATTATGGACCTACTCTAACTTCCAGAATTTGATTTCGACCCCGATATCAAAAAGTTAATTTCCGGTCAAACTTCTCAAAAACCTTTAAATTTCTATCTTTAGCCAAATGGCTCCAAAATGACCTACGGACCTCCGAATTCACCTCCGATCGCGCCCCAAAATCTAGATCACCATACGGAGCTATTTACAGTCTCGGGATCCAAAACGGACATTGATAACGCTAAAATGCACTCCAAGCCAAACTTAAGAAATTCCTTCTAAAATGCTTCCACAATAGGCGCCAAAACCCTCTCGGGTTATCTAAAAACCAATCCGGGCATACGCCCAAGTTCGAATTCATCATACGAACCTGCTGGAACCTTCAGATCTTGATTTCGAGGTCATTTAATCAAAATTCAAATCCTAGTCCATTCTTTCAACTTTAAGCTTCTCAACTGAGGATTTTCATTTACATTTAACTCAGATCTTCTTGAATTTAGATACCGCCCATGTGAACAAGTCACAATACCTGAAATGAATCTGCTCATGGCCTAGGACTACTGAACGATGCGCTAGGGCTCAAAACGACCGGTCGGGTCATTACATTCTCTCCTAATTAAACATACGTTGGTCCTCGAACATGCTGAGAATTATCTAAGGTAGTCCAAAATTACTGTTTAGCACCTCATGCACCTTCCCGTGCTACCACTACTTAGCTGAGCACATTAGCTTGATAAATTCTAATGATATTCCCTTTTTATTCAAGCAAATAAGCCTTAGAGCCCATTTCCGACATCTGAAATTCTATGCCAGGCCTGTTTCAAATAATATGAACACCGTATCAATCACTATATGTTGTACTCAAACATGACTGTATAACCCTGCTGAATTCACACTTTGCATCACTTTACTCGTATGACCATAATACCATTTCTGTTTGAATTAATCGAAATCCCACGAACCTGATGCTCCCATTGCACCTCATGACCTACATAGGTCTTACTCTAACTATTACAATATCGCCACGATGGATGAGATGCCAAAATTCATAATCAACTGCCAAGTCAACCAACCATCGAATCTATAATTCTGACAAAAAAACATTACCACATTCTGAACTAAATAATGATCTTCGCTCCTTAATATACTTCATATAATCAGATTGCACTGATCCTAAATCCCACAATCTCATCTTACCTAGTACAACTGCTCGGCAATAAGCCACTCCGAATGCGATCACAAGTCTCATATGATGCCACAATGTGCCAATGGCCACCAATCTGAACATAACACAACAGGAAATCGAACTCTGGAATGAATTACCTAGCTCCCATAGTCCTACGGACTTTCCTTAGAAATTAGGAAGCATGATATACAATATATAGAAAGGTATATTCATCATCACACTGTTGCGGCGTGCAACTCGGTCCACACAGCATAACCATGGCAGCGTGCCATCCGATCCTCACAATATAACCATGGTGGTGTGCCATTTGATCCTTACAATATAACCATGGCGGCGCGCCACCCAATCTACACGTAGAACTCACATAAGGAGATGCACATCGAGCTAATTTGCTCATTGCAATAAAGTACCGAATCTAGGCCACAAGCACGCTAAGTGAATAATGCCATCCCTGAGGGAACATATAGCGCGATAAGCTACAAACTCAAGCATATCCAAGGTGTGGTACCAGATCTAAATCTCAAGAGCTGTCCTGCTTACATAACCCCATCGTAACGTGGAACCCCAACATATACACAATTTCTCAGGCCGTCTCAAAACTTACACGGTGCAATGTATCACTTCATGAAATATCTGACAATGAGATGACATCCCGACTACTACATAAGGAGCGCATTACTGAAATGAACACAGCTGGCCTGCTATAAAGCCCAAATTCACATTTAAATCCATCCACTGACCTCAAGTCAATCCTGATCATATAAAATTAAGCCAATAACCTTTCAAAGGTCCATAACTAATTTTCCTTCTTCTCATAACACACAAGAACAACCGTCATAACCGGAGCAAACCTCCTCAGTTCATAACCCAATAAACCAGGTGCCCTTTAGGCATGAATTCTCAAGGCAATGATATTACCCAAATTCCTCATACTTGATTTAAATCTTTAGTCAAACAAGTGGCTACATGGCACACTAGTACAACCTTCACGTGGAACACGTTCCCACAATCTTTTGAAATAAATAATGGGTCCGTATATATAAACCATCGGATGCACTAACACAGAAAAGTTATCAAGAATCCCTACCAGGATGCAAAGCCTTTATCACAAAACATCGATCTCAAGTGACGCTGAAAAAATTACCAACTTACCTAATCATTCAAACTTTTCCCTTGCTCGTCCGAGTCCATGACATCATTGCCAACACCGAACTGCAACCTTGATCCTCACTTTGTATTTGCATGCTACTCACTGCACCCAACATGCCAATATACAATAGAACACGATTTTCGTCATAACTTCAAAATCTACAATATTTTAACACTTCATCACACAAGAACTTTTCACTTAACTCACTTCAGGAGAATCATAGAAACACACATGTAAATTCCCATAACAGTGGAATATGCAAATCTGCAAGTAGTGGTCCAAGCCAACATAAGCCTTTCCGGAATATGATTCCACATAACAAGCCATAACAATATGAGGCTCCTGAATAACATCAATTGCGGCGGCTGACAAGCCTGATACATACCACTACAAATCATACACACAAATTCATCATGCTGAATGAACTGGTCACAAAACCCATCATGCCCAAATCCAACTATGGCTAATCAATCCTTTTCCTTCCAATTTATCCTTGCTTGCCTTAGAAATAATAATAACTCCATTCCACACAACATACTCCATCTACACTCATCCCGAGTGAACTTGAATCACAAGACCATGATGTCTCAACTCCTACGAACCATTTTGTAAATTCTCAATTGTTGCATCACAAGCCAACCATCATAGGACATCCTGTGCCACTTCGCATAAGCTACTTTCCAGGATTGATTCTTAATTGTACTTGTAGGCTTGAAATCATTAAACACCACATTTTACCTCTTTTGAATCCATTAGGACTGTTACTAAGAGACACCCGCTGTGACTTGGTTTCGAATATACTCGGCTCCATAATTCTCATAGCATATGAATATCCTCTCGACGAGGCACCCAACAAAATCACTTCCTCCAAAACCTGTATCTATACAATGTATAAATCCTGAACCCTCCTCCAAGTCCAAACACGAGCCAATAAGGCCATCCATAGTGTGCCTCCAACAATTCATTTGCTCAAATTACCACTTATGGTCTTTTTCGTAGCGGAGGTAACCCATCAAGAGTTTTAATAATTGGAAACCTCACAAGTAGCTAATCACATAACCCGAATCATAAGCGGTGGGACTCTCCCAGTTATCTTGAAGCCATTATTACATGCTCTAGGGTTCACCATTATTCTTAATCTCTCGCTGACATAACCTTGTGCAATCAATTGCCAACAGTTTCGATATCTTACCGTAGAAACACAATTGGATACTCCAAATCATTAACACCATTCACACAACAATTCCCTTTTCTTAATATCCAATAGAACGCTTCGCAGAAGTCTTCCAACCACGCGACTACTAACCTACTCACAGGAATACCCCACCTGTAGAAACCACTCCCCGTCATCTTCCAACGCTGCTGCCTGGGGTACAACCACTATGACACCAATAACTCTTCCTGAGCCCGAGCTCACTCTTCAGCTACACGATCTCATACACCCCTCGTGGTCATCAATAAATGTGCAACAACATCCTTTCACTTCAAAGTCATGTTACGCCTTTCTTCATTTAAGCGGCTCTTTCCCGTTATGTTAAATCCCCGGCCACACAAGAATCCCTAATTCAAATTAGATTCGAAGACGCCAATAGGCAAGAACCAATATTCTCAAGTCATTCCAGACTCCCGTAAGGTGCATAGTTTCTCATTACCAAGTCCTACGCAGCTCCGCTGCTCTCCCTTTTTGGGCAAACTCAGTTCTTCAATCAACTGCTCGGCCTGTCCTCCCTAAGCCTGTCTTTTTAGAAGTTTAAAACTCTGCCTGACACTTCCCACATGTCTTTCTCATCATTTATTGCTTAGTTGTTGACTTAACAAAAATTTATCTTCATAGTACTTGAATTCAACAATTTGCTATTAATCCCAAACCTTTCTGAAGGTCACCTTTATGGAACCGTCAATATTTGAAACACTAATTCAATCTAAAAGAAACACATCCTACGATATCTGATAGTTGCATCTCCAATAATAATTCACATATCACGCCCCAAGGGCGAGTCATAGAAGATCATAACATCGATAAACGTAATACGTCCAACTAGGACAACATCACCCCAACAAAGAAGAGAACTCCTTCGCTACTGCAATTACCATGTTTCATTCTTCCAATAGTCTACATCCGACCATCCTTAGTTTGATTGCCCTTCCCCTGCCGGGAATAAAATATTGACTCCCTTTATTACACACTGGGTAAGGCCCCATTCGATTCATTCACTACCCTGACACTTGGGCAAACACTCTACCATTACAACAATGTTGCGGAATAAACACTTGTAAGCATCATGGCAACCGGTACCTAGCCTCAAGGCTTTCAGAAGTTTTGTTATTAAGTTGAAACAATATAACCTCCCTCCGAATGTGACTATAATAGCCCAACTAACTATAACGGGAAAATCATCCTGCACCACAATTATAATGCCATTTAAGTTCTTCAAACTCTTGATTTATAACAAGCACTCATGTCGCGTAAGATTGAGTAGGAAGAAATCAAAGTCATAACTCTCAAAGGAATCGAACCGCACAAAAAGGAAATCAAGAAGGGAAGTATTCCTAACAGTCCTATTGTACCAACCCAATAGGCCATTTTGAGTACTAGCACTCTGTTCAGCAATCAGAGGCATTTTAGGTATTATGACTTGTACGTGTGATCAGAATTTAATTTCGGGAAGTTTGGAGTTGATTTTGGAAGAGAATTCTCATTTCGGAAGCCTAAAGTTGAAAGAATGAACTAGGATTGGAATTTTGAGTAAATGACCTCAAGATCGGGATCTGAAGGTTCCAGCAGGTTCGTATGATGATAATTGGGCATATGCCCAGATTGGGTTTTTATTACCCGGGAGCGTTTTGGCGCCTATTATGGTAGTTAGCATTTTAGAAGGAATTTCTTAAGTTTGACTTGAAGTGAATTTCACTATTATCGATGTCTGTTTGGGATTTTAAAACTAGGAATAGCTCCATATGGTGATTCTGGAGTTGGCAGCGCAATCAGAAGAGAATTCGGAGTTCCGTAGGTCATTTTGAAGCCACTTGGCAAAAGATAGAAATTTGATGGTTTTTGGGAAGTTTGACCGAAGGTTGACTTTTTGATATCGGGGTCGGAATTCAATTGCCAAAGTTGGAGTAGGTCCTTAATGTCAATATGACTTGTGTGCAAAATTTGAGGTCAATCTAACGTGTTTTGATAGGTTTAAGCATAGAATGTAGAAGTTGGAAGTTCTAAAGTTCATAAAGCTTGATTTGAGGTTGATTCATGACTTTAGCGTTGTTTGATGTGATTTGAGGCCTCGAGCAAGTCTGTAATGTGTTTTGGGATTGGTTGGTGTGATTGGTCGGAGTCCCGGGGGCCTCGGGTATGTTTCGGGTGGTAATCACGCTCTTATTTGATGTTTCAATGCCATTTCTTTGGACATAAAGGGGTACCATATTAAGCAAATGAGCTCCAAATAAATATTTTATTGATCCATTAGAACTGTATCTTAATTTTGGAGCCATAGCAAAAAGAATCGTCGAATTTGGATATCGTATGAGGAAGTTATGCTCATTTCCATGTCGAGAAAGTGCTGGTTGCTGTCATAACTGCAGAAGCGGAAATTGTCCGCAGAAGCGGAAATTTTCGCAAAAGCAAAAATTTTCTGCAGAAGCGGAACCGCAAAAGAATAAACTGTTGGAGGTAGAGAGATTTCTTTAAAAATTGAAGTTTGGCTCATTTTCACTTCATTTCTTCCATGGGAGCCAATTCTGGAGCAATTTTGGAGGCCATTTTCATCGCCAAGCACGAGGTAAGTGATTTCTACTAGTTTTGAGTATATACAAGGTTTATCTATGGATTTAGACTTGGAAAACTATAGAAAATTTAGGGTTTTGGTTGAAAACCTAGGAAATTAGAAATCTTGGATTTTGATCACAATTTTGAGTATAGAATTAAGAGAAAATTATATATTTGAGTTCCTAAGGTCATGGGTAATCTTTATAATCAAATAATTTCGTATTCCGGGCACGTGAGCCCGACGGTATTTTGTTCAAGTTTTTGTTCTGGGTTAAGAATTGTTACAAATTGGGTTGTAAAGTATAGTTGAGCATATATTAATGGATTTATATGATTATTAGCTAGTTTTGGTGCACTGTGCGTTGGTTCAAGCCTTCAGAAGGATGTAGGATGCTGGTTATGAGTCTTCGGAGCGAGGTGAGCTCCTCTCTAATCTTGTGAGGGGGAATTCAACCCATAGGTGAGTAAAATGGTTACGTGCTCCTATTTGTAGGGGCTACGCACGCACGGGGTGATTAGAGTCTGTGCGTAGCTACTATTATGCTATTGTCCGGGTAGTTTAGGACTCGAAAGCATGTTATATTCGGATTACTGTTAACTCATTGATAGTTTGAATTGTTTAGATCACCTTAAACTGGTAAAGGAATTTAAAAAGAGATTTAATAGTAATTTTTCCTTGAAATATTAAAACGAGAAACTTGTTTATTTGGAGGATTATCCTTGATGATGAGCACTTAATTTCCTACTTGAGCATGTAATTTTTATGTGTGCCTCCGTCGCATCGATGATTTGCAAGCAGGATATGTGTTTTCTTATCGAACTGGCCGAACACCTTGGTGAAAGTAGATACATCTATGGTTCGTATCGCTCGACCCTCGATAGTGCACAGTTTACATTCCTGTTGAAGCGGGCGATCGCCTAGGTGTGATTTGTGCATGTTATATGTTACTTAAAGATCATAAATATGGAATTGGCCCTACGTGGCTTGTTATAAACTGATAAGATAATAAAGAATAGACTTGAAAGCCATTGATTCATTATTGAAAGTGCTTACCTATTTTCCTAGCTAAACCGTTAGAACTTTTATGAAAATCCATGATTATTCTCACACTCATAGTATATTGTTAAATGACCTCTAGTGAGTGTCAAAATTGGCCATCACGTCTCTACCCCTTCGAGATTAGACGAGATACTCACTAAGTACACGTTTATTATGTACTCATACTACACTTCTGTGCATTTTTGTTGCACATGTACAGGATATTTTAGCTACCTACTGGTGTAGCAGCATGGATAACTCTGGACTAGGCGAGCTACAATTTGTGAGGCGACCCGCAGCTAATATAGTTCCTTTCTGTACTTTAATTATTTATTCCCTGTTCACTGTATTCCGGGCAGAGGTTGTATTTAATTTCACTCATCAGTAGTCGCTCATGCACTTGTGACACCAGGCTCTGGGATGGTTTTCTAAAGATTTCATTTAAATTGTCATTAATGATTTGAATTGACACAATAATTGTTATTTATGCAAAATGGAAGGAAACTTCTGGAATTTGATGTTTTTTAAAAGAGGATTTAAAATTGCTAATTTAATTGGCTTGCCTGATAACGGTGTCCGGCGCCATCACGACCCTTAGTTTTGGATCGTGACAACATGATATCAGAGCACTAGGTTCCCATCGGTCTCACGAGTCATGGGCAAGTCTAGTAGAGTGTCGTAGATCGGTACGGAGACGTCTGTACTTATCCTCGGGAGGCTGAAAGAATGTTAAGAGTACTTCCCTTCTTGATTTCCTTATCGTGCGGTTTGATTCTTTTGAGTCTTATGCCTTTGATTCCTTTCCACTCAATCTTACGTGACTGGAGCGCTTGTTATAATAAAAAATTGATGGATTGTAATGGCGGGATGATCTCCCGGTATTGTTGGTTGGACTATTATAGTCACATTATGGAAGGATGTTCTATTGTTTCAGCTCAGTAACAGAACTTCTAAGAGCCTTGAGTCTAGGCACAGGTTGCCATGATGCTTGTGATTGATTATTCGGCAGTGTTGTTGTGATGGTAGGATATGTGCCCAGATGTTGGGGAAGTGAATGAATTGAAGGGAGGTTTACTCAGTGTGTAAGCAAGGGACTCCGTATTTTATTCTCGGTAGGGAAAAATCGATCGAACTAAAGATGGTTAGATGTGGACTGGTGGAGGTAATGAATTGTGGTAATTGCAAGCATAGCGGAGTCCTCCTCTATATGGGGGTGCTGCTGTCCTAATTGAACGCTTTAAGTTATCTATGTTATAATCTGCTACAATTTGCCTTATGTCGGGATATTGTGAAACACTATTGGAGAGGCAACTATCAGATATCGCATGGTGCGGTGGTTTAGTATTGAATCAGTATTTTAAATGTTGGCAGTTCGAGAAAGATGACCATCAGTGAGATTTGAGTCAGTAACGGTTTGTGGATTCAAGTTCTACGAAGAAGAAGTTTTATTAAGGCAACAACTGAGCAGCAAGAGATGAGAAAGACATGTGGGAAGTGTCATGCATAGTTTTAAACTTCTAAAATGTTGGGATTGGGGAGCACAGGCCGAGCTGTTGATTAAAGGAGCGAGTCTGCCCAAAGGGGAGAGTGGCAGAGCCTTATAATGCCTTGTAGTAGGATGACTACGTGCCTAAGGAGAGTTTGAAATGGTATGGGATTTTAACAACGGGAAATTGAAGTCTGCAGGTTTAATTCGAAGCATGGGTTGTTATGCAGCACGACATTCGGTATAGCAGAATGGAGCTGCTTGAAATAAACCAGGTTGCATCATAACTCGAAATTTTAAAGGTGTTGCCGCTCATTTAATTGATATTCAAAAGGGGTAAATGGACTGGTACAGCTAGAAGGTGAGCTTGGACTTAATATTTGGTTATTGATGTCATGGTGATTGCACCCCGTGTAACAGCATTGGACGATGTTGGGAGGTGATTTCCACAGGCGGGCTATTTGCCTGCGAGTAAGTTAGTGGCCGCGTGGTTAGCGAAGCTTCTGCAAGGAATTATATTGGTTATCTAATAAGGAGATCGGTTGTGCGAATGTGGATGATGATTCAGGATATGAAAGATGGGGATTTACAGAAAGATTCTGAGAATTTGCTGTGGATGATTGCCTAAGGTTATGACAATAAGAGGAAAAGAATTCCGGTGAATTCCAGTGTTGTGCGTTAATGGCTTCAAGCTAAGTGGGGGAGCCCCATCGCATATGATTTGGGTTGCATGGTTAGCTACTTGCAAGGTTTCAAGTTACTAATATCTTGATGGGTTATCTCAGCTTCGGAAAAGGGCCATAAGTGGTGAATTGAGTAGATGATTTGTGGAATGCATGCTATAGTCTGCCTTGTTGGCTCATGATGGAACATAGGAAAAGATTCAGGATTTATGCCTTGTATAGAGACAGGTTTCGGAGGAAGTGATTTTGCCAGGTGCTTCATCGAGAGGGTATTCGGGTGTTATAAGATTTTTGGAGTTGATTAAATTCGGGACCAAGTAAGAGCGGGCGGCTCTCAGTAACGGTCCTAGTTAATTCAAGAGGTAAAGTATGGTGCCTAATGTGTCAAGCTTATAGGTACAATTAAGAATAAAGCCCTGTAGCAGCTTATGAGAAGAGTCACATAATGTTCCGGGGTGTTTGGCTTGTGATGCAACAATTGGGAGGTACAATATGGTTCGTAGAATTTGAGACAACATGGTCTCGTGATTCAAGGCCACGCAGAGCGAGTGTAGATGAAGTATTTTATGTGTTGGATGGAGTTAGTATATTTTCTAAGGTAAGCAAGGATAAACCGGAAGAGGGTAGAATGATTAGCCGTAGTTGAATTGGCATATTGGGGCCAGGGATCAGTTAATCCAGCATGATCAAGTTGTGAGTATGAATTGTGGCACTGCGTGTGAGGCTTGTCGGCCACCGTAATTGATGTTATTCAGGAGCATTCTTCTGTTATGGCTTCTTAAGTCGAAGCAGATTCCGGAAGGGTTATAGTGGCTTGGACCACTACTTGTAGATTTGCATATTCTACGGTTATGGGAAACTTACATGTGTGTTGCTATGGTTCTCTTGAAGTGAAGTGCAAAGTTCTTATATGATGAAGTGTGAAAATATTAATGATTTCAGAGTTACGATTAAAATTGTCTTCTATCGTATGTTAGCACGTTGGGCGCAGTGAGTAGCATAGGAATTCTAAGTGAGGATTAAGGTTACAGTTTGGTGCTGGCAAGGATGTCAGAGGCTCGGATGAGCAAGGAAAGGGTTGAATAATTAAAGTAAATTGGTATTGTCTTCCACGTCACCTGAGATCGATGTGTTGTGAAAGAGGCTTTGCATCCTGATTAAGGATTCTTAATCGTTTTTCAGTGTTAGTGCGTCCGGTGGATTAGATGGGCGGACCTGTTATTTATTTCATTAAATTTTGGGAGTGTGCCCCACAGGAAGATTGTATAAGTGTGACATGGGTCACTTGATTAGCTGTATATTTAAACCAAGTAAGGGGATTGTGGTAATGTCATTAATTCGAGAAATTATACTTGGAGGGCACTTTGTTTATTGGGTTATGAACTGAGGAGGTTGCTCCGGTTATGATGGTTGTTCTTATGTTTTATGAGGAAAAAGAGAGTTACTAATGGCCTTCGAAAGGTAATTAGCCAAGTGGGTGCAATCAAAAATCGACTTGAGATCAATGGATTAATTTATATATGTAAACATTGCTTTTACATCTGGCCAATTGTGTTCGTTTCAGCGATTGTTCCCTATGGAAGAACAATCAGGGTGTTATTTAATCATCAGCTATTCCAGGTAATGAGGTATTGCGTTGTATGAGTTGTGAGGCAACTTGGTAAATTCTTATGTGTTAAGGTTCCGCATGGCAATGATGTCATGTGATCGGAATGGCTATTGAGATTCAGATTTTGTACTGCACCTTAGTTGTGCCTGAGTTTTGTAGCCTATAATGCTATGTGTTTTTCAGGGATGGTATTATGCACTTAGTGTGCTTACGATCGAAATTTGATATTTTTATTGTAATGAGTGAAATTAGCTCGAAGTGCAATCTCCTTAAGTGAGATCTATGTGTGGATCGGGTGGCATGCCGCCAAGGGTATGTTATTGGATCGGGTTGCACGCCACAATAGGGTGATCTGGAGTCTAGTTTTCTATGTGATATTTCTTTGTGTTTTTCGCTAGCTATCTTCTAAGGAAAGTCCGTATTAGTGCGGGGGATTCGTAATTCTTTCAAGAGTCTGATTTCTTATTTGTGCTGTGTTTAGATTGGTGGCCTATTGGTACGTTGTGGCATTATATGAGACTTTTGGATCGCTTTCGGAGTGGCTCATTGCCTGACCAATTCGTACTGGGTGAGACGAGATAATGAGATTTAGGATCAGTGCAATCTGATTATATGAAGTACATTAAAGAGAAAAAATCATCATTTGGTTTAGAATGTGGTAATGTTCTTGTCAGAAGTATAGACTCAATGATTGATTGACTCGGCAGCTGATTATGATTTGCGACACATCTCATCCACCGTGGCGGTATTGTAAGAGTTAGAGTAAGACTTGCGTGTGTCGTGAGGTGCAATGGGAGCATAAGATTAGTAGGATTTTGACTAAATTAATCAGGAAAACAGGTTATTGAAGCCCTACGAATGGGAAATGCAAAGTGTGAAAACAACAAAGTTATGCAATCGTGTTTGAGTACACTGTGTAGTGATTGAAATGGTGATTGTATAATGGAAACAGGCCAAGTATAGGATTCCGTATGATAGAATCGGGCTTTAAGGCTTAATTTCTTGAATAAAAGGGAATATCTTCAGAGTTATCGCCCTGTTTTCCCTATTTTATGCTTATATATGTTTCATTATATGTGTTTGGAGAATTTGAAGTAATTCGGATAGAGTTCGGTTGGAAATGAGACCATTTGTCTCTTTATGAGAAGGTTAGCTTGGAAAAGTCAACTAAATGTTGACTTTTGAGTTAGAAGGCTCGGATTGGATTTTTGATGATTCGACTAGTTTTGGGGATGATTTGTGACTTAGGAGCACAATCAGAATAAATTTGGAGGTTCGGTGTAGAATTAGGCTTGAATTGGCTAAGGTTTGATTCTATTGAATATTGGCTGGTAGGTGATATTTTGATCTGAGGGTCGAAATGGAATTTCGAGAGTTGACTTAGCTCCGTTAGGTGATTTTGGATATACATGCAAAATTTCAGGCCATTCGGAGGTGTTTAGGTTAGGTTTTAGATCAAATGCAAGTTTCGGAAGTTTTAGTTTAACTTAGGCTTGAATTCGTAGTAATTCGATGATTTTGGTGTTTATGATAGTGTTTTTCTGTCACGTGAAAGTTTAAATGAAGTAATAGAACATATATGTGCATTTGGTTGAGGTCCCTAGGGCCACGAGGTGATTTCAGATGGCTAACGGGGAGTTTTGAACATGAAAAATGCAGCAGAAATTGCAGAGGAATTTTCCTCTATGCAATCGTGTAGGTATGCCTGCGATCGCATAGAAGGTTCAGAGGGGGATGAAGATTTTCTCTATGCGATCACATAAAGGGGTCTGCGATCACATAGGTTGAGGAGATTGGCAGTGCGGTCCCGTGGGAAGTAATGCGATCACGTAGAAGGGGGGAGACAGTGATATGCGATCACATGGCCTGTCCTGCGATTGCGTAAGAGGAAATGAGGGACAGGAAATTTTGGGTTATGCAATCGCAGGGGTAGTGATGCGATCGCATAGGGGTTGCTACAGTAACCTGATAGAATGTTTAAAATCATTTTGTCTGTGACCCACATTATTTTCCAACATTTTTACTCCGCCAACAGAGCTTTTTGAGTGATTTGAAGATGGTTTTCAACGGGTATTGATTGGAGGTAAGTCTCTTGACTAGAAAATACCATTTTATGGAAGAATCAACACTCAAATTCATGAAATTGGGTAGAAATTGTGAAGAACTAGGGCTTAGTTTTTGCAAACGAATTTTTAGGATTTGAAAGACCATCTGAGCTCCGTTTTTGATAAACTTTATATTTACGGACTCGTGGAGAGACGAGGGATCTGTTGGTGTAATTTTTAGATTTTTTTGAGAAGTGGGCCCGGGGCTTGGGTTTTACCATCTTAATGAATTTTAGTACTTTTTGAGTATTTTTGATTGGGTTATATTTCTTTAACCCATATTTATATATTCGTTGTGTTTTTTATTAGATTCAACGTGCGAGGAGGTCGATACAAAAGGCAAAGGCATTGCGGACCAGTCTACGACCGGTTAGAGGTGAGTAGTTTGTATAGATGATCTCCTGAGGGTTTCAAAAACCCCGATTTATCACATTGTGATGCTATTTAGGGCATGACTTGCATTCCATAGCAGGTGCGGGATTGTTTATGACTGGGGATTGTGATTTGGTCCATCCTGAACAAGAATATTTCTATATTGGCAACTGATACGCACCCTTTGTTGAATATATCTGGGCTTATTGCCATGTCTGGGGCTTTGTGTCGATCTGTTGCATCCTCAGATGATTAATATCATTGTGATAGCATGTTTTGTATAATCATTGATCTCAGTCCTGTGTTTAATCACAGTTATGAAATGCTAAGTCACTTTTCCAGAAGTTAAATATCTAAAATATATTCTTCTTAATAAATTGGAAACTGGGAAATTAATTGAACCTGTTACTTGACTCATATGTATATTGTGGACTGAGTATGGATCGGGCTGCACGCCGCAGCTTGGCGCGCCCCGCTACCCGAGGGTAGGAGCGCAAGGGAGTTTTTCCAATTTAAGTGACAATATTCGAAACGGGATTATTTTATTTATTTCATAGTCGCCACTTGGAATAAATTAAGGTGTCCCAAGTCACCGATTTATTTAAATCCCGAATCGAGGAAAATTACGACTTTTCAAATGAAGTCTGCGGACCAGAAATTCTAAGTAAGGAATTCTGTTGACCCGAGGGAAGGTGTTAGGCACCCCCGGATCCCGTGGTTCTAGCACGGTCGCTTCAATTATTATAAATGGCTAAAAATACCTGATTTTATACATGTTTACAAATTATATGCTCCAATTAAATCTTTTAAACCGCTATATTAATTTGAAACCATGCCAAAAGAAAAGACTAATTGCAACATAGACTCGGACCTTTTGACAGATAGGTGAATAAAAAAAAAGTATCCGGATTATTTATTTGAAACTATGCCGATTAAAACCATCATAAAACTAACCCAAAAAAATCAATTTACTTAATAGTGTATCCCTTAAAATTATTTCCGATTAAAGAATCATACCAAATGATATATTATTTCCTAGCTTTGATTTATGGCCGGAGATTGAATGACAAGATATAAGCTAACGGAAAATTGATCAAAATATGCGAAATAGAAATAATTCACCTTGATCCAATTATTAAAAAGTAAGATTGTTTACTATCCTTAATCCGATGTTAATTAGCGAAAGCAAGACTATGCGATTAAAATCGATCTAACATTAGCATCTAAAACCCGGGCTAACTTATCTTGTCTACTTAAGTATAAACAGATTTCAATAGAAAATCAAGTGAAGAAATTCAAAAATGATTCAAAATACCTTGCATTAATAATTAACATCAACCAAATTAATAACTTAAACATGCTTAAATTAATTGACTTTAACAAATTACCAATTTAACATATCAAGGGAAATCTCAATCCGTACAAATACATTATACAACTAACAAATGTATATCACAAAATTGAATCCGGTTCTAAAAATTACTAACCAATAACCCAAAGTCCCTTTAATCTAATTACTAAAACAAAAACTCCGGAATTTCTAATGGTGACTCGATGTATTTCGAAAATCTATGACTGCAATAACTGATTAAACAAAGATGCAATACAGAGGAAAATTTAAAATGATAACAGTAGTTTCTTCAGTTGATTCCGAAATGATTCAGGTACATTGAGTGAAAAACTTCAAAGCATTATAGAGGATGAAATACCTGGGATTTGAATTGAAATAGAGCAAAAGAAAAGGTCAGCAACAGCAAGTGAAGAAAAACAAACAGTTGGCAGCAACAAACAAGCAACAACAGTAACACTTGAAACTCCAGTACAACTCAAAGACCTCAAACTTAGACAGGAACAGAATCCAGGCAACGAACCAAGATCAATTGGTGAACCAAACAGAAACAAACGAATGATCTCCAAAGAATTGAACACTCAAAATTCGAAAGAGAACACTGTATGTGTGTGTGTGTGAAAACAGGGATATACTCTTCTGATACACACACTGTGAAAACAGAGAACACTGTGAAAACAATGTGTGTGTGAAAACAGTTTTCTGTTCTGAGTGTGTGCCTGTATGTGTGAATTCCAGAGAGTATTCACTGTATGTGTGTGTATGTTCATTGTATATCACTGTTGTTTGTGTGTGTTTTTTTTCTCTATCTGTGAATCTGTTTTCAGAGAGCCTGTAATGTCCTCTTTTATAACCTACAAATCCCAACCAACAGCCCTTCCTTTTCAGTTTCAGATCTGTCCAGCACCCATTATTCCCCTTTTTCAAACCTTTTTGAGCTGTATATTCCCTACATGTGTTCTCTGATTTTAAACAACTGACCAAGCACTCAACAAAGTTAAAAATACTCATTATTATCCTCACATTCTCTGATTATTCCACCCTGATTTGTCTAAAGGTGGGATCTATAATTAAACAAATCCTAAAGGTGCAATAGAGATGGAAAACACTGCTGTCCAGCAGGTTTTAAACAACCAGTTCATGTGCAATGCACTCTTTGCCTAGCTGTTGGCTTTCAGATTCTAAACTAAAGCAACTATATCCAAATTAGTATCTAACTTATAATCCTAATTCAATTCAAATAATGAATTTGGAATCAAATTAACGACTCTAAGTTCTGTTTCCAGGTTCTAACAAACAAACCTACGAAACTACACGACGACATTCGATTAGCCGATTACGACAACCAACAATCAATAACACACAATCGATGAACAAGTTCTCATTTTTAGCCCTTGGCCGAGAAAAACAAAAAAAACATGAAAGAAACAAGAAAGTTATTCGACTTCAATAATCGGCTCGAATACACACACTTATCAACAAACAACAATCAATCGATTACGATACGTACAATCGATAACAAAATCTCAAAACAGTGAATCAATGGATCTCGGCCAATGCCGGATTTGTAGCTCTAGTGTTCTAACAAACGAACCTACGAATCTAATCGACAAACTTCAATCAGTCGAATAACAATACGTGTAATCGACAATAAACCAATCGCAAAGGATGCACACTGCATACTCTCGGCCTTCTTTAAAAAAAATGAAAATTTTAGCTATTCGACGAAATATCGAATCGAGTCGAATTCTTATCTTCTAACAACACACTTATAACAAACAAATCAGAGAAACAACAAGTCGACCAAATAAAAGGTCCCAAAAGAAGAAGAATTTGAAGATGTCCGAAGAACATCAATCAAATAAACGAAACTAACGAAAAGTAATTACACCAAATTGACGAATGTAAGTAAATAATAATGGAAAAGAAATACCTTGAAACAAGAAGAATGGGGATTCGGCCGACTTTGAGGCTTTGGCATTCGGGGTCGAAAAGACTTTAATTGAAATGTTTTTTTAAGTAAAAACAATCCAATTAAGGTCTATTAGACCCCAATTCCTTTTGAATTCAAACGAAAATCCCTAATTCGGATTCTAGGGTTCTTGAAATCTTGATTTGGGGTTTGACCAATTCCGGCCGGATTCGAGGGGTACAAAGGCTATTTCGGGTGTGAGGGGGGTGAGGTGAATGTATGGTATCAATTTGGGATGATTTGGGATAAATTGGTTTTAAACTTTAATCTTCAATTGAAGATTCGAGAATTTCCGTTTTGATTCGAAATTAACTAAGCACGAGGTTGGAATGAGGAGGTGAAGGGGAAGCTACGGTGTAAAAATGGGGGCGATTGGACTACGGCCGCCGGCGGAGGCGATTTCCGGCCGGCGGCGTGCGGCGGGGGACGGTGGAGGCGGCGTTACTTTACTGGAAGAAGAGAAAGTGAAGGTAAATTTAGGTTTAGGATTGATTTTGGTAGATTAAAATGGTGAATTAACCTAGGCCGTCGGATTAGAAGGGATTAACGGTCGAGATCAAAAGTTGGGAGATGGACTGGGTTGGGTATTTTTGGGCCGGAATTGGGTATATCATTTGGGCCTGGTTTTGTTTAAGAATGGACAGCCCAGTTAGCCTTTTCTTCTCCAATTCTTTCTCTCCTTAATTTAATTCCTAATTCATAAAAATAAAAATTCTAATTACACAAAACAAAATCAAATCAAACTAAACACTAATTAAATTTCAACTAACGAATATCAAACATCAATTAAATACAAATGACGCAATTAGGCATTTAAATGCTAAAAAGATGTAAAAGATGAATTATTTTGTTATTATTATTTTTTTTTTTATTTTCGTTTTCGTAAGATAAAATTAATTACTCCTAATTTCAAACTAGATAAGAAATGTAAGCATGACATATTTTTGTATATTTTTTTTTTTATTAATTTAAACACATATAATCACGCATATACAATGCAAACAAATACCAAAATAACACAAAAATTCACAAAAAATACACACCATAAAATAGACAATTTTTGTTTTGATTTTGTGGCAGTATTTCATGTAAGGCAAAAATCACGTGCTCACAGCTGCCCCTCTTTGCGCGGAAACCACGAAGAGTTTTCGTGCAAAGATAAATGAGCAAATATGAGCGATTTTTGCCCGTTTGAATACTCCGTGGGAAGCACTTTGACAGAGTTTGACCGAGCCTTTGCTTCGGAGGCTTCCTACATATCCTGGGCTAAACAGGAATCAGGTCAATGTAGTTCGGGAAGTTTTGGTAGCTGGGACTACCGTGGACTGACACTTTGCTGTTACTGTTGCTATCGTTGCTGCATGTTGCTGTTTACTGCTTACTGATCTCCTTATTACACCAAAAGAAATTAAAGTCGAACTAGCTATGCTATCAAACTATGAGTTACAAGATTCCTATCTATGATTCTCTTGAAAACTTGATCTTGAATCTTAGCCTGATTTGCTGTAGACCTCGATCTGAATCTTGATGCTCCACAAGCTGTACGTGCTCGTTTATTTCCGTAACATTGAGTGAAACGGAGTCGGCGGAGCTTGTTACTTCAATCATTTTCTGAGCAATCCGCGCCTTTGTTTACTCCAACGTTTGAAATCTTTTCTCTCGGTTCTTTTCTTCTTTTCTTCACTCTGGATTGATGTTCCATTTGTAGGTTATCTCGATCCTTGCATCCCGAGGTCAAACCTATTTAGACAACAAAACAAACAAACGAACTAAATTTTTCTGCCCCAGTTTTGCTAGGAAAATTTCGTGAGTTAGTTGTGACACAGAAAGTGATTAAAAGACTCTTTGGTATTGGGTGAGAAAGTCATGGTTTCACAAAGGTTCAAACGGCTTTCTGGCCGGGATTTTGTAGAAGAGTTTCACGGCTTTCTGGCCGGAATTCAAACAATATCTAACGATTTTTTGGCCGTCAGATCCTCGGTTTTTGGTCGGGGTAAAAATAAATGGCTCCGCAGTTTTCTGACTGGGAGATCCTCGGTTTTCTGACCGGGAAGAAAAGTTTCACGGCTTTCTGGTCCGGAATTCAAACAATATCTAACGATTTTGGCCGTCAGATCCTCGGTTTTTTGGCCGGGGTAAAAATAAATGGCTCCGCAGTTTTCTGACTGGGAGATCCTCGGTTTTCTGACCGGGGATAAAAGTTTCACGGCTTTCTAGCCGGAATTCAAACAATATCTAACGGTTTTTGGCCGTCAGATCCTCGGTTTTTTGGCCGGGGTAAAAATAAATGGCTCCGCAGTTTTCTGACTGGGAGATCCTCGGTTTTCTGACCGGGAAGAAAAGTTTCACGGCTTTCTGGCCGGAATTCAAACAATATCTCCGCAGTTTTTGACTGGGGAGATCCTCGGTTTTTTGACCGGGGATAAAAGTTTCACGGCTTTCTGGCCGGAATTCAAACAATATCTAACGGTTTTTTGGCCGTCGGATCCTCGGTTTTTTGGCCGGGGTAAAAATAAATGGCTCCGCAGTTTTCTGACTGGGAGATCCTCGGTTTTCTGACCGGGAAGAAAAGTTTCACGGCTTTCTAGCCGAAATTCAAACAATATCTAACGGTTTTTGGCCGTCAGATCCTCGGTTTTTTGGCCGGGGTAAAAATAAATGGCTCCGCAGTTTTCTGACTGGGAGATCCTCGGTTTTCTGACCGGGAAGAAAAGTTTCACGGCTTTCTGGCCGGAATTCAAACAATATCTAACGGTTTTTTGGCCGTCAGATCCTCGGTTTTTTGGCCGGGGTAAAAATAAATGGCTCCGCAGTTTTCTGACTGGGAGATCCTCGGTTTTCTGACCGGGGATAAAAGTTTCACGGCTTTCTGGCCGGAATTCAAACAATGTCTAACGGTTTTTTGGCCGCCAGACCCTCGGTTTTTTGGCCGGGGTTAAAATAAATGGCTCCGCAGTTTTCTGACTGGGAGATCCTCGGTTTTCTGACCGGGGATAAAAGTTTCACGGCTTTCTGGCCGGAAAGACCCTCGGTTTTTCTGACCGGGGTCCAAACAGATATTGGACTGATATGATTTGATTCTCTTTTTTCGGAGTTTTCATTTTTCTTTTCTTTCATTCTTTTTTTGGCCTTTTTTTTAGGTGTTCTTTTTAACCATCAACAAATGCATAGGATAAACCTCTAAAAAGAAACTTACCTTTTTATGTGTTTTCCTTGTTCCAAAGCCATTTCAAAGCTTGCGTATTTCACTTATTCGAGTTGTACCTTCTTCTTGCACAATTAAACAGACCTGCTTTCAACAAAGAACATTTTATCAGTTGAAAAAGTGGTTGGCTTTGCGGCCTTGGTTATCTTCATTGCTTGATCGTTTCCCCAATTCTATTGAGAAGTTTGTTACCAATTGTCTTTGGGGTGACTTCCTTTCGAACTGACCGGGTTCATTCCCGGAATTCCATGGGGATTTTCCGTGTAGGTTCCATCCTTCTGCCTTATTCTGTCTCTTCTAAGACCTTAGCCTTTGATTTCCGTTTCCTTTCTAAAACTCTTTTCTTTGGAAACAATCGATCATTACGATCCAATCGTGGATTGTAATAATACACCACTGAGGCTGTTTTCTTTTCTTCTTTACCAGGCGGAGTCCTGTAAAACCGGTCCTGTCACCTTCCTTTGTAATATTTTCAGAATTAAAATTAAACCGAAAGGGATTCAAAGAAGAAGAATGAATCAGAGAATGGAAAAACGTATCAAAGATAGAGGAGTCTCTTTCGAGGGAGAAAAGAAGGACTTATCTGAGGTATATGCTTACTTTAAACAACATGACATGCTCCTCGGACTAGATGCTTGATCGTCACAAAACTCCCATTTTCTTATGAACCAAAACGGGTCTATATTTCCGAGCTAAGGAGCCGTGTCAGGACCTCTCGTGGCGAAACAAACTTTTCGGTTGATAGCGCCCTTTGCGGGTTTTCGCCAATCGACCTCTCTCATTTCTCTTCTTACCATCGCCAGATAGCACTCTTTGCGAGTTTTTACCAACAGGCTCTCTCATTTTGTATTTCTCTACTTCCATCGTCTTATGGTGCCCGAAGGTTTTCACCAATAAGACTCTCTCATTTTATTTCTTTTCATTCTAGGAACCTCGGATCGCAACAATGATGTTTTCACAACTTCTAATCGATCTTGAAGGACTTGTACTCGGTTCGGGTAACAAGAATTGTAAACAAAATTACAACTTTGGAATCATCTTGACGGATCTTAAACCGAATCAAAAATATCATCTGCCCCAGTTTCATTTTTGGGGAAACCGGGATTTTTGATTTGGTGTGACTGAACCTCAGGGAGAGGTTGCCTACGTATCCTTTCGGAATCAAGTCAGAACGTAGTTCAGAAGATTTGTTTTTTTTTTTTTTTTTTTTTTTTTTTTTTTTTTTTTTTTGGTTTGGATTCCAAAGAGGGTAGCCAAAGAAAGGTAACCGGCTCAAAGGGTTTACAAAAAGGGTTGGTAGTGTTTGGGTAGCGGGAATAAAAGCCTTCAATCATTTCGACTTGTGAGGACCTCATTGAAGCAAGTTCAGACATAATACCTTTTCACAGCATCCGCATTCACAGCCGTTTCAGGATCTTTTCCTTCCATGTCTCCCAAGTATAATGCTCCTCTTGGCAGTATCTTCCTGATGATGTATGGTCCTTTCCAATTAGGAGCGAATTTTCCTTTCGCTTCCTCATGATGTGGAAGAATGCGTCTTAAGACCAACCTGACCTACTTCGAAATTTCTCGGTCGTACTTTCTTGTTGTAAGCACGAGCCATTCTTTGTTGGTACAGTTGTCCATGACAGACTGCAACCATCCGCTTTTCATCGATCAAAGTTAATTGTTCCAAACGAGTCTTAACCCACTCGCTATCTTCAATCTCTGCTTCAACAATTGTACGAAGTGAAGGAATTTCTACCTCTGCCGGTATCACAGCTTCGGTTCCATAGACTAGCAGGTATGGAGTTGCTCCCACCGATGTGCGTACGGTAGTACGGTATCCCAGTAAAGCGAACGGTAATTGTTCATGCCATTGTCTAGAGCTTTGGATCGTCTTTCTCAAAATCTTCTTAATGTTTTTGTTCGCTGCTTCCACGGCACCATTGGCTTTGGGCCGATAAGGGGTGGAGTTCCTATGCGTTATTTTGAATTGCTCGCATATTTCTTCCATCAAATGACTTTTCAAATTCGCAGCATTGTCTGTGATGATAGTTGCGGGTATACCAAACGACAGATAAGATTTGAGTGTACAAAATCCACCACAACTTTCTTAGTGACTGATTTGAGAGTGATGGCTTCAACCCATTTCGTGAAGTAATCGATAGCCACTAGTATGAATCGGTGTCCATTCGAGGCTTTCGGCTCAATCGGGCCGATGACATCCATTCCCCAAGCGACAAATGGCCACGGCGCTGACATAGGATGCAGCTCAGTTGGAGGTGCATGAATCAGATCTCCATGTACCTGACATTGATGGCATTTTCGGACAAAACCGAAATAATCTTTCTCCATGGTCATCCAATAATAACCTGCTCGAAGGATTTTCTTGGCTAAGACATAACCATTCATATGAGGCCCGCATACTCCTGCATGTACTTCGTGCATGATTCTTCTTGCTTCTTCGGCATCAACACACCTTAAAAGGTTAAGATCTGGGGTTCTTTTATACATGACCTCGCCGCTCAAAAAGAAACCACCTGCATGTCTCCTAATGGTCCTCTTTTGATCTCCGGTAGCATGTTCTGGGTATTCTTGCGTTTTCAGAAATCTCCTGATATCGTAATACCATGGCTTGACGCTCGGTCCTTCTTCGATTGCATTGCAATAACCGTGGCTTTCCCTGATTTGAATTTCCAAGGGATTGACATGGGCGTTGCCCGGATAAGGTAGCATTGAAGCTAAAGTGGCAAGTGCATCAGCTAGTTCATTGTGACATCGTGGGATATACCTGAACTCTATCGATGCAAATCGCTTGCCAAGAATGTTCACGTGCTGTCGCTAAGGGAGGAGTTTAACGTCTCGAGTTTCCCATTCACCTTGAGATTGTTTGATAATTAGATCTGAATCTCCCATGATCAACAAATCTTCGACACCCTGATCAATTGCCATGTTCATGCCCATGATACAAGCTTCATACTCAGCCGTATTGTTCGTGCGGAAGAAATGGAGCCTAGCCGTGGCCGGGTAATGCTGACCAGCAGGAGAGATCAAGATTGCCCCAATCCCTACACCTTTAGCGTTTACCGCCCCATCGAAAAACATTTTCCAAGCATGACTGTCTTTCGAAACAACTTCTGTCGTATTTACCTCTTCATCAGGAAAGTAGGTATTCAACGGTTGATACTCTTCGTTGATCGGGTTCTCGGCCAAATGGTCTGCCAATGCTTGGGCCTTCATTGCCGTGCGAGTGACATAGACTATGTCAAACTCAGTGAGCAGGATTTGCCACTTTGCCAATCTTCCGGTGGGCATCGGTTTCTGGAATATATACTTCAAAGGATCCAACCGAGTAATGAGGTGAGTCGTATGGGCTTGGAGGTAGTGTCTCAATTTCTGAGCGACCCAAGTTTAAGCACAACACGTTCTTTCCAGCAAAGTGTACTTGACCTCATAACTAGTGAATTTCTTGCTCAGGTAGTCAATCGCATGCTCTTTCTTCTCTGCCGCATCACGTTGTCCGAGAACACAACCAAAAGAGTTTTCCAAGACTGTTAAATACAAGAAAAGAGGTCTCCCTGGCTCCGGCGGGACTAAGACTGGAGGGTTTGACAAATATTCTTTGATCTTGTCAAAAGCTTCTTGGCATTCAGTTGTCCATTTGATTGCAGCGTCTTTCTTCAACAACTTGAATATGGGTTCACATGTGGAAGTCAACCGAGCGATGAACCTACTGATGTAGTTCAGTCGGCCTAGAAGACTCATTACATCTTTCTTTGTTCTGGGGGGAGGTAAATCCCGGATGGATTTTATCTTTGTGGGATCTAATTCAATACCTCTTCTACCGACTATGAAACCCAAAAGTTTAACCTGACGGGACTCCAAAAGCGCATTTGGCCGGATTCGGTTTCAAATCGTACTTCCGCAACCTCTCAAAGAATTTCCTCAAGTCTCGCACATGATCGCCTTGAGTTCTGGATTTGATGATCACATCGTCCACGTACACCTCTATTTCCCGATGCATCATGTCGTGGAAAATGGCAGTCATGGCTCTCATGTATGTCGCTTCAGCATTTTTCAAACTGAATGGCATGACTCGGTAGTAGTAAGTGCCCCAAGGTGTGGTGAAAGCGGTCTTCTCGGCGTCCTCTTCATCCATCAACACTTGATGATATCCCGCATAACAATCCACAAATGATTGTATCTCATTCTTTGCACAGTTATCAGCGGGGATGTGGATGTTCGGTAAAGGAAAGTTATCTTTAGGACTTGCTTTATTGAGATCTCGGTAGTCAACGCATACTCGAGTTTTTCCGTCCTTCTTTGGCACGGGCACAACATTAGCCAACCACGTGGTGTATTGTACCACTCGAATTACTCCCGTTTTCAACTGCTTAGTGATTTCTTCTTTGATTTTATCACTGATGTCAGTCTTGAACTTTCTCTGCTTCTGTTGCACTGGGCGACAGTCAGGGTAGATTGGTAATTTGTGTACCACTAGATCAGCTCCTAATCCTGGCATATCATCGTAAGACCAAGCAAACACGTCTTTAAATTCAAACAAGAGTTGGATTATTGCATCTCGTGTTTTCTCGTCTGTGTGGATGCTTATCTTGGTCTCTCGGACCTCTTCATCAGTTCCCAAATTAACCGGTTCGGTGTCATTCAAGTTTGGCTTAGGTTTATTCTCGAAATGTTCCAATTCTCGATTTATTTCCCTAAAAGCCTCATCTTCATCGTATTCCGGTTCTTGGTTCATTATTTCCAGATTAGGTGGCGTGTTCGGATTTGAGCATGAGTTCCGCAAGCATGTCATGTTATTTAAAGCCGCATTATTAGGACTGAAAAGGAAGAATAGATAACAGAATTAGAAAGAGTGCAAAAGTAAGTAAATATTTATTTTATTTTCTTGGAATTTTCTGAAAACAAACAAATTACATTGGGGAAACCAAAATACAAGAAAACAAAGAAAAACATCCAAGCTACATCCCGAAGTAACTTGTGATGAAGGAAAAACGACAGGACAAATCTACCAGAACTCCTGCCTGATTGGGAAGGGTGTGGCTTTCCAATTTTGCAATTTAGCTTCAGGGCCCACATACAGCACCTCAGCGGTGCTTGTTCCTTCTCCCGATTGGACCATATTAACATCATAGAGCATTTGCCTCATGGCCCCACATATGTCTTCAATTTCCTCCGCTGTAAAGACCTCGTCTTCTTCTTCTTCACCGTACCTTGGTCGGACAAAAGTTTGGTACAGATGCGGCAACGGTTGCGGCAGAACCCATCCTTTCTCCTTTCTCTTTTTGGCCCATCTTTCATCTTCAGGGGTTGGGCGAAAGCCCACTCCGAAAAACTTTTCAGCTACAGGTAAAGTTATCAGCTTCGGCACTCTTGTAGGGACTTTCCCAAACCTTTTCCTGGCTGGAAGCCATGTTTAATCATTTCTTTTGCCACCATGATGGAGGCATTAGACAAAAAGGTTGGGGGAGAGGGTTCCCTTCTTCGTGTTGATCTGCCAACACAATCTCGAAAGCTTGATAGACAATGTTTTCGCTTCCCGCTTCCGCTTCCAAGCAAGGGATGGATGGATCTCGGTAAATTGATTGCTCATCTTCCCCGTGGACCACGATCTCTTGTCCCTTGTGCTCAAATTTCAACATCTGATGGAGGGTAGAGGGCACAGCTCCGGCCGCATGAATCCATGGTCTCCCTAGAAGAAAATTGTAAGAAGTGTCCATATCTAAAACTTGGAATGTCACTTCGAAGTCCACCGGGCCGATGGTCATAATTACATCAATCTCTCCGACAGTATCTCTTTTCACACCGTCAAAAGCTCGCACACATATATTGTTAGGCCAAATCCTTTCAGCTCCGATTCCTATGCGGCCTAAAGTGGAAAGCGGGCATATGTCTATCCCCGAACCCCCATCAACCATGACCTTCTTCATATAGTAGCCTTCGCTTTTGACAGTCAAATGCAAAGCTTTGTTGTGGGCGGCACCCTCCAAAGGCAAATCAGCTTTACTGAAGGAAATCCGATTGATCGCGAAGAATCTTTCTGTCATTCTTTCAAGTTGTTCTGATGAAGTCTCAATAGGCACGTATGCTTCATTCAAGGCTTTTAGCAAAACCTTCTGATGTTCAGTAGACTTCATTAAAAGGGACAACATCGATACCTGCTCTAGGCATTTGCGCAGTTGGTCTATCACCTCATAGTCAGGCATTTGCATCTTTTGAAAAAAGACCTCTGCCTCTTCAGCACTTACATGTTTCTTTGACGGGAAACGCCTTTGTGTGGCGTTATTTACCTCCTGTGTGTTTAAGTACTTCTGTCCTAAGACACTCTCAGATGAATTTCCCACGATCTCTTTCCCTTTGCGCGTAACAAGTGTTCGTTGGTAGCTCCAGGGTACTGCGGATGGATCCGTCATTGGTTTTTGTTGCACGCGCGCAATAACCACAGGTTCATCTGGTTTTCGGGCCACATAAGTTCCCTTTGGTACATACATTGATGTTTCTCTCTTTAAATGGAACTTCTTGGGGGCACCTATGGACAATGGTTTTTCCACTCTACCTCGTGGGAGGTAAAGGACTCCGCCCTTCCGAGACGATGCTTTCAATTCAATCGTCTTTTCGGATTTGGTTTCAAGAGCTTCAACCTTTTTTCCCATTTTCTCTTGTTTCGGGGTAGCCTCAGGACGCTTCTCTATGTTGGCGATGGCGATTATCGCTTTCAAAGCTGGGTCAAATTCTTTGTCGTCACAAATCATCCCAATCACCGGTCCGTTGTTGTGGGCTGGTAATGGGTTGTTTGTCACATTTGGGATGTCTTCATCTGCGAAGACGATCCTCCCTTGATTGATCAATTCTTGCATTGCCTTCTTTAACGTCCAACAATTGTCAGTACTGTGTCCTTCAACACCCGAATGATATGCACAGTATATTCCCCTCTGGTAGGCAGGAGAGTCTGGATTCTGCCTGTTCTGCGGAACGGGCTGCAGTAGGTTTTCTTGCCTGAGTTTTGGGAAAAGAGTGGAATACGGCTCCCCAATCGGTGTAAAGCTCGTTTTGGGTTGCTCGCGGTGGCGAGCGTTATTTGGCCGTGGATTATACTGGTTTGGGTAAGGAGGTTGGTTTCTCTGGAATGGAGGTGGATTTCTGTTGGCTGGTGGCTGCGGCCGTGCCAAAGGTTGAATGTTCATGACTGCGTAGGGTGGAGGCGGAGGAGCATAAGCCATGCCGTGATGTGGATAGTAATGTTGGGGGGCCCTGTCGGAGAATACCTGCCTTGAGGTTCGATATCTCCTGTCTTCTACCGCCGCCATAGCAGATTCTTCTTTCTTCTTGCTTCGGGGCATCCCTCCAGACCCGCCTTGAATGGCTTGGGAAGTTGCCCGAATGGCCGCTTGGCTCAAAATTCGCCCCGTTTTCAAGCCATTTTCTACCATTTCTCCGATCTTGATAGCTTCGGCGAAAGGTTTTCCCATCGCCGACATCATAGTTTGAAAGTAATCGGGCTCTTGAGCTTGGAGAAAAGTCGTGACCATTTCAATTTCGTCCATGGGGGGTTTCACCCTGGACGCTTGCTCTCGCCACTTGATGGCATATTTGTAAGGCCCCGTGAAATTTTTTGTGCATAAAACCTAGTAGATGTAGTGCCATGGTCCGAATGATGTGTTAGGAATGCGTAGAATTCTTCGCGGCGAGCTTGCGAGCCGCGGTTCGGACCCTTGGTAGTGATTTAAGTTTCAAAATGTAGAATAAAATTTTTTCCAGAAAAATGTCAATCTGCGGTGCACTTTTGCGACCGCAGAATCAATATGCGGTCCGCATAGTGACCGCAAATCGTTCCGGAGAGTTGCCCAAAATTGTGTCCAATGTGCGGTCGATATGCGATCGCATGTCAATCTGCGGTGCACTTTTGCGACCGCAGAATCGACATGCGGTCCGCATAGTGACCGCAAATCGTTCCAGAGCCTGCGTAATTTTTGAGCCATTCTGCGGCCACTATGCGGACCGCATGTTGATTCTGCGGTCGCATAGTGACCGCATATTTGACCCCGGCCCAGATTTTGTAACATTTTGACCCGATCTCTTCTTTAATATAACACCTTTCTTCTTCATTTTATCATATCATCTCACCAAAATTAGAGAGAGAAGAGAGGGTTTTTAGAGAGAGAGTTCTTCATCTTCAAAGATTGTTCCAACTACTTAATTCCAAGGGATTCTAGGGCAAGGATTCAACTTCCCCAATATTTTCAAGGTAAAAACCCTAACTATTTTCTTTGATTTTCAGTTTTAATTGGGTAAAGAGAGGTTTGCATATAATAGCTTTTGAAAATAGAATTTTTACACTCATGCATGATTATTGAACTTGATTTCTAGTAAAAAGAAGTGGGTAGAAGTAAGAGTCTTCAAGAACAAGGTTGGCAAGAGTAGGATATCTTGGGTAAGCATAAAGTAGGAGGAAAAACATCATCACCAGGTATGTATGGCTAATTTTGATTCTTGTAAAATCGCCCATATGTGTGAAATTGTTTGGCATGTGTTAATTTGAGAGATTTTATGTGATTTTTCGATATCATTGTTGTGTTGGGTATACAATTGATGATTGAACTACATTTGGTATGGTTTGAAATACGAATTGAAAGATGACAAAGGAATTGAAATTGGTACAGAACTGAGGAAAATTGCTGTGATGGCATATTTGGCTTATTGTGGAAGGAATTTGAAACACCTTAATTGTGGTAAATTGTTGAACATGATTATGTGGGCATTTCTGATTTTTGGAATACTTGTAACTTGTTTTTGATATTGGCTTGAGAAGTAATTGAGAACATGAACCAATGTGTAAGTTGCTATTTGAACTTGTTGAAATTGTGTGTAGTACCTTATCTGCTGTTTGAAATTGTTGTGTTTTCAACCGTAAGGCGGGGTCGTGTTGCGCGCCGCAACGTGGTGAAATAAGGTTTGGGTTGGGGTGATAAGGGTGGCCGAGGTAATAAGGGTGGTCAGGGGCAATAAGGATGGAAAGCGATCGAAATCGCTATTGAAAATTGATACATAAATCAATAATGTGAAATTGTGAAAGGAGACAGCAGGAGAGTTTGCAACCTGTGGGGCACTGATTGTCCCTTTGTTTGACTACTTGTGTTTTACGTGATTGATTGGTTATTGTTAAATTGGTTGATCGTGGAAAGTGCTTTGTGTGAGAATTATTTGAAATGAGGAAAATGTGGAAACATGGTTGGTTGGCTTAATTAATTGTTGATGTAATTTAATGGCTTGAGTTTACTTGGGACAAAGTTTGTCCATACATACCAGTACAATTTAAGTGTACTGACGTCCCTTTTGCCGGGGGCGCTACATTCGTGTCATGATTGTAGGTGGATCGGTAGCAGGCACTTCAGCTCGTCGGCAGTAGTATTCTTCTCCTTCCACTGCCCGTCTTGGTGAGCCCCTTTCTTCCTCGGGGCCTTGTGTGGTTCTTGCCACTTCGGTTTGGATTTCATTTTGGTTTTGAAAGGTATAGCCGGAGCCTTGTTACCGGCAAGTATTGTATTTCCCTTTTGTATCCTAGAGGCTCTGTAGACATGTAAACCGTGGGACTCCAGTCTTATATATATAAGGTGTTATGTCGGGCGTTGTAAAAGTTGAAATCTTGTTAATGAATCACTCGTATCATTTTATTTGTTTAATGTGAAATCAATTATGATTAGTAATATATTTGGTTAATGAGAAACAATCATCACAGGGGTAACGCGTGGGAATGAAAGGCACCCAGGTCCGCTTGACTGGGGCAACCCGGTCAGGCGCCGGTCATGTCCCTCGATTTGGGGCGTGACAATATTCTCTGAAGCTTTCTGAGGGCTTCTTTTTTAAGTTCGATAGAGAATTCCTGTCCGGCGCAATATCGATGTTGTATTGGAATTGTTTTACAAAATCTCTGGCCAGGTCATCCCATATGTGCCATCGAGATATGTCTTGATCCATATACCATTCGGATGCTATTCCGACCAAACTTTCTCCGAAGTACGCCATCAACAATTCTTCTCTGCGGCCGGCACCCCTCAATTGATTGCAGTATTTCTTCAAATGAGCAATGGGGTCGCCATGTCCGTCGTACTTTTCGAACTTTGGTGTCTTAAAACCCGATGGCAAATGGACGTGCGGGAACATGCACAGATCGGCGTAAGATACACTCTTCTGTCCACTCAGACCTTGCATGTTCTTAAAGCTTTGTTCCAAACTCCTCATTCTTTTTGCCATCTCATCCTGCTCGGGGGTCTTTGGATTTTGGCTCGGTAGGAACTCATATCGAGGTGGCTGAGAATATGTATTGGCTGCAACCTGGGTATGGTCCCGTGTGAGCGGTGGTGCTGGGAATGTAAAGGATGAGGAGTCGAAGAAAGGAGCATGTGCGGTGGGGTGCGTTGTGATTGGAACTGGCAACTCAACGGACGTTCTTGCAGATGTATCATGTGGTGCTACCCGAGGATGGGATGTGGAGGGTGATTCGGAGAGGTTTGTAGCATTGGAATACCCGAACAGAGTAGGCGGGTAATTGATGGGGGTATTTGTAATACCGCTTGACCTGAGAAGAATTTCAGGGAACCCGGGGACCAGACTCGGGGGCTCTTTCCCGTTGTTCCAATCGTCCAACATATCGAGCATGCGGCAACGCAGCAGTCTATTCTCTTCCAAAGCTGCCGACTCAGTAGCCGGGATGGTTGCCAATGAGCTTTCCTCTGAAACGGGGATGGTTGCTAAAGGCATTTCCGAAGACATGTCGGCACCCTTTTTTGATCTAGTGAAATAGGAATGAGTACTCTCAGGCTGCCGAACTTTCCCTTTGGACCTTGTGAAGTACAAATGTGGTGCCAGATCACCGCAAAGTCAACCACTTTTACTAAAACCTGGAGTTTGGCAAACAAACGGTTAGTCCGAAACAACATAACAGATAAGTAATCTCACGTTGGGTGTGATGCACTTATACAGGTGATAATGTTGCTACATGTATTCGTTTGCGATGCGTCATTCCGGTTTGTATTTTCTTTCGCTTTCATCTTTCGTCGATCTTCTTTTTCTCTTAACTTCTTCCCCCCCCTTTTTTTTTTCATTTTTATTTTTATTTATTTATTTTTTAGTGATGGTCGAATCTTATGTGGATTGCCTACGTATCATGTCCCCGCATGAATCAGACCGGGCGTAGTTCGGAAACAATAGACATAAGATGAAGTGTTCATGAATTTTATTTCAACAAACTTAAAACTTGAAACACTTGCAAAATACAACGCAATGGAGAAAAACTTGTAAAAGGACAAACGGACTCTAAAACAAAAGACTCTCCTAAGCATGTTCCAAAGCCTCGAATCTTTGCGCCCGGGGGGCGTTGTCTGGCCTTGCTGCAGTTCTTGGGGTGAGATCTTTCTGTATACTTTCCAATTCTGCCATGACTTGGTGGACACATTCCATGATTGAAGAAAAGAGGGCAGGTCGAGGTACTCGTTCGCAGTTCAAACACCTCATAGTAATGTAGTGCCCGATCTCATTGATCCTGGTTCTGATTATGTCTTTTTCTCTGAGCAGCTGCCCTATGTGCCCGTTCTTTGCCCCTAATACTTGAGAGTTGCCGGAGACATGGTCCAAGAGCCTATCTATTTGTCTTTCCATCCGTGCCATCAAGTTGTGACAACGGTCTCTATCTGCTTTAGCATCCTGGACTTGCCCGAGAGTTCGCTCTTTAAGAGTGGCATTTGCTTTTCTCAAATCAACGATGATTGCATCATAGTCTTTCTCTACTTGTTGTAGACGGAGTTCTTCTTGGTGGGCCGCTCTCTTCCATTTTGTTCGGACTGCAACCAAAGCCGCTTTTGCCTTCTCCAAGTCTTCTTGGTGTTCAAAGGCTTTCCTTTCCAAATTGTTTATCAGCATTTGATCACTCCGACTCCCCCTTGACCTTTCTGCGGCCAATTGCATCTCTTGAATTCGAGTTTGGAGTGCTTCTCTTTCCTGCTCCCAACCGGCCCTTTCCCGATCGAAGTCAGCCTGTTGTATGTCCATGGCTGCTTCCAGGATTCCTTTGTCTTCTTTTAAAGTGTTGATGCAAGATTGGAAATTTTGTGTTGTTTCATGCTCAACCTCTCTAACTCTGGCTTCTATTTCTCTCTCCCAATCGACGGCATACTTCACTGACCTTTCTGACCTTTGCTCCGGTATTGGTTGGTTGTGGAACCATTCAAGATAAGCGAGACTCACTTCTCCCCGTTCCCGATCGGCAACCATTTCGTTGATGTCGGAGAGTCGACTACCGAACCACACCTTCTGTGCATAAGTCTCCCTCGGGGTCTCTTCTGTCACAAATTCCCATACAAATGATCGCATATCCTCAATTGGGGCCTTTTTCTGTTCTCTTCCCAGCTGCCGCATGACACGTAGCGGGGCATATGGTTGGAAACCCCCGAAACCCATTAATATGTAGAATGGGCGGTATGTCGACATATGCATGATTTTGGCGGAAGGGAACCAATAATAATTCCAGGTAAGTTGATCGGCTCTCAAAGAGTTGAGGAGTTCTTGCCAAGTCCTCAAGTCTCCTGGAAGGTTACAACGGGCGGCTCTGTTTGTATGACAGCGAATATAATTCAGCCAATCTGCTTTGAAGTTTATCACAATTGGGTGATGGTAGAGATGCTCTATAAACCACATTTGTAATAAAATATTGCAACCCTCAAAATAGTCTTGTCCTTCTTGGCACCGAGTTAAGGCCCGAAAGATGTCTCCTAGTATCATCGGAAGAACAGTGTGTTCCTCGTTACTCTGTAGATATGAGACCACCGCAGCTAAACGGATTCTGATGCGTCCACCACGTTCGGGAAAAACCATGGTTCCCAAAAAAGCGATCATGAAAGCATAGATTCTTAAATCTCCCCGGGCGTCATAATTTAGCTGGTTAACAAATTCGACGTTTGAGAATTTCCCAAACCCTTCTTCATCACCAAATCTGTCATAGAGATAATCTAGTGGCACCCAACCGTTCTCCAGACAACCGAGGGGAACCCGCCGGAGACATAACTTTTTCAAGAAGTTATTCACACTCATCTGCCTAGGAGCTGCAGGCCTCATCTTGTGCAAATCTCTTCCGAGCCCCGTGAGTCCGCCCAATTCTTCCAAAGTGGGTGTCATTTCACAATCCCGGAATTTGAACACATTGCTTGTTGAGTCCCAAAAACTCACTAAAGCTCTGATCACATTTTTATCCGGTTTTATCATCATGATGTCCGGAAGAAATTTGAGGTGCTTGTGAACTTGATTTCTTTCCCAAGCTGAAAAACTAGTCCACCATTTACAGAGCCGATCTGGGGTTTTGTCCTGGACCATGAACATGGGTGGCATTTCGTCTCTCGCCCTTTTCTGGCCGATTCGTTGCGAGGAAGTCATGCTGATCCTAGAAAAGATAAAAAATGAACTTAAGATTTTTTTTTCAAATTTTTTTTTTAAAAAATTTTTATTTTTTTTATTTTTTATTATATATAAAAAAAACGAATCTTGTTAATACGGCCTTTCAGTACTTGAAGAAGATTTGAAGGCTGTATAACAGGATACCAGTGTGATGTCTATATTCCGTTTTGCAAAATTAGTCCTCCGGCGCCCCTTTTGAGGCGTTTGGCTATTTTTGCAAAATTTCCTAACTCTCGACTAAGAACAAAAATCCTAATTCTAATATTTATTGTTTTTTTTTTTCTTAAAAAAAAAATCAGTATTAGTTGAGCCCGATATGGGTTGCCTACGTATCTCATTTTGGTGAGAATCAAACTTGCGTAGTTCGGAAATAAAAGAACTAAATCATTTTAAGAAAAGAAAACAAACTATTTTTAAACAGCATTTCTAAAACAAATTATTTTCAAAGGAACTAAGAAAATTTATTTGGAAATTTATTTTTGCATTTTTTCAGAATTTTTTTTTTTTAAAAGAACTAACTATTTTTCGTAAAATTAAGAGAATTTATTTGGAACATTTTTTGCATTTTTCAGAAATTATTTTCAAAGAACTAACTATTTTCATAAAATTAAGAAAATTTAGTTTGAAATTTTTTTTTTATTTTTTTTTTTTTTTTTTTGCATTTTTTTTTCAGAATTTATTTTCAAAGAACTAACTATTTTCATAAAATTATTTTAACTATATACCCTGACGTTTTCCACTTCTTCCTCTTTTTAACAAACCGGTCGGCATGTAAGATCGAAACAAATAAATGCACACAAAATGATGCAACAAGTTGGTCTTTTTGTTTCAGGTACACCTGTCCTAGACAGGCCCAACCCCTGTGTTGAGCCTCCTAAGTCAAATGAGCACATGATGCAAATAAACGTTCCTATCGGGCATCCGGCATAAGGTCTTGTTATTCTAAGTCATCATCCTGTCGGAAAAAGTGTCTAGACCGGCTTTAACTCGAGCGGACAACTCGAGCCGAAGAGTGTCAGTGCACCGGTAGCATGGCTTTCCGGCTTAATTGACAAAACTCTTCGCCTAAACATGTGTGGCTACAAAATCCTTCACCGGGTGCCAAGCACCACAGCTATCTTGAGAAAAACGGGCTATGTCAAGCAAATGCCCGGTATTATATTTCAAAAGACTCAAAAAGAAAAAAAAAAAATGGGTATCGGCACAATTTATATACAGTTCACAAAATATCAAAGCGGTAAAACAACATTTAGCATATAAAATATAAACATGTAATAAAATCAGATAATAAATAAGCCAAATAAAATAATTATTCAAAGCTCGAATTCTTAAACCCCGAACCGGTAGTCCTGAGTTTTATTCCCCAGCAGAGTCGCCAGAGCTGTCACACCTCCTTTTGGCGCGCCCCTACCCGGGGGTAGGAGCGCAAGGGAGTTTTTCCAATTTAAGTGACAATATTCGAAACGGGATTATTCTATTTATTTCAGAGTCGCCACTTGGAATAAATTAAGGTGTCCCAAGTCACCGATTTATTTAAATCCCGAATCGAGGAAAATTACGACTTTTCAAATGAAGTATGCGAACCAGAAATTCTAAGTAAGGAATTCTGTTGACCCGAGGGAAGGTGTTAGGCACCCCCGGATCCCGTGGTTCTAGCACGGTCGCTTCAATTATTATAAATGGCTAAAAATACCTGATTTTATACATGTTTAAAAATTATATGCTCCAATTAAATCTTTTAAACCGCTATATTAATTTGAAACCATGCCAAAAGAAAAGACTAATTGCAACATAGACTCGGACCTTTTGACAGATAGGTGAATAAAAAAAAAAGTATCCGGATTATTTATTTGAAACTATACCGATTAAAACCATCATAAAACTAACCCAAAAAAAATCAATTTACTTAACAGTGTATCCCTTAAAATTATTTCCGATTAAAGAATCATACCAAATGATATATTATTTCCTAGCTTTGATTTATGGCCGGAGATTGAATGACAAGATATAAGCTAACGGAAATTTGATCAAAATATGCGAAATAGAAATAATTCACCTTGATCCAATTATTAAAAAGTAAGATTGTTTACTATCCTTAATCCGATGTTAATTAGCGAAAGCAAGACTATGCGATTAAAATCGATCTAACATTAGCATCTAAAACCCGGGCTAACTTATCTTGTCTACTTAAGTATAAACAGATTTCAATAGAAAATCAAGTGAAGAAATTCAAAAATGATTCAAAATACCTTGCATTAATAATTAACATCAACCAAATTAATAACTTAAACATGCTTAAATTAATTGACTTTAACAAATTACCAATTTAACATATCAAGGGAAATCTCAATCCGTACAAATACATTATACAACTAACAAATGTATATCACAAAATTGAATCCGGTTCTAAAAATTACTAACCAATAACCCAAAGTCCCTTTAATCTAATTACTAAAACAAAAACTCCGGAATTTCTAATGGTGACTCGATGTATTTCGAAAATCTATGACTGCAATAACTGATTAAACAAAGATGCAATACAGAGGAAAATTTAAAATGATAACAGTAGTTTCTTCAGTTGATTCCGAAATGATTCAGGTACATTGAGTGAAAAACTTCAAAGCATTATAGAGGATGAAATACCTGGGATTTGAATTGAAATAGAGCAAAAGAAAAGGTCAGCAACAGCAAGTGAAGAAAAACAAACAGTTGGCAGCAACAAACAAGCAACAGCAGTAACACTTGAAACTCCAGTACAACTCAAAGACCTCAAACTTAGACAGGAACAGAATCCAGACAACGAACCAAGATCAATTGGTGAACCAAACAGAAACAAACGAATGATCTCCAAAGAATTGAACACTCAAAATTCGAAAGAGAACACTGTATGTGTGTGTGTGTGAAAACAGGGATATACTCTTCTGATACACACACTGTGAAAACAGAGAACACTGTGAAAACAGTGTGTGTGTGAAAACAGTTTTCTGTTCTGAGTGTGTGCCTGTATGTGTGAATTCCAGAGAGTATTCACTGTATGTGTATATATTCCAGTGAGTATTCACTGGGTGTGTGTCTGTTTTTTCTCTATCTGTGAATCTGTTTTCAGAGAGCCTGTAATGTCCTCTTTTATAACCTACAAATCCCAACCAACAGCCCTTCCTTTTCAGTTTCAGATCTGTCCAGCACCCATTATTCCCCTTTTTCAAACCTTTTTGAGCTGTATATTCCCTACATGTGTTCTCTGATTTTAAACAACTGACCAAGCACTCAACAAAGTTAAAAATACTCATTATTATCCTCACATTCTCTGATTATTCCACCCTGATTTGTCTAAAGGTGGGATCTATAATTAAACAAATCCTAAAGGTGCAATAGAGATGGAAAACACTGTTGTCCAGCAGGTTTTAATCAACCAGTTCATGTGCAATGCACTCTTTGAATCAGCTTTTGGCTTTCAAACTCTAGACTAAGACAGCTATATCCAAATTAGTATCTAACTTATAATCCTAATTCAATTCAAATAATGAATTTTGAATCAAATTAACGACTCTAAGTTCTGTTTCCAGGTTCTAACAAACAAACCTACGAAACTACACGACGACATTCGATTAGCCGATTACGACAACCAACAATCAATAACACACAATCGATGAACAAGTTCTCATTTTTAGCCCTTGGCCGAGAAAAACAAAAAAAACATGAAAGAAACAAGAAAGTTATTCGACTTCAATAATCAGCTCGAATACACACACTTATCAACAAACAACAATCAATCGATTACGATACGTACAATCGATAACAAAATCTCAAAACAGTGAATCAATGGATCTCGGCCAATGCCGGATTTGTAGCTCTAGTGTTCTAACAAACGAACCTACGAATCTAATCGACAAACTTCAATCAGTCGAATAACAATACGTGTAATCGACAATAAACCAATCGCAAAGGATGCACACTGCATACTCTCGGCCTTCTTTAAAAAAAAATGAAAATTTTAGCTATTCGACGAAATATCGAATCGAGTCGAATTCTTATCTTCTAACAACACACTTATAACAAACAAATCAGAGAAACAACAAGTCGACCAAATAAAAGGTCCCAAAAGAAGAAGAATTTGAAGATGTCCGAAGAACATCAATCAAATAAACGAAACTAACGAAAAGTAATTACACCAAATTGACGAATGTAAGTAAATAATAATGGAAAAGAAATACCTTGAAACAAGAAGAATGGGGATTCGGCCGACTTTGAGGCTTTGGCATTCGGGGTCGAAAAGACTTTAATTGAAATGTTTTTTTTAAGTAAAAACAATCCAATTAAGGTCTATTAGACCCCAATTCCTTTTGAATTCAAACGAAAATCCCTAATTCGGATTCTAGGGTTCTTGAAATCTTGATTTGGGGTTTGACCAATTCCGGCCGGATTCGAGGGGTACAAAGGCTATTTCGGGTGTGAGGGGGGTGAGGTGAATGTATGGTATCAATTTGGGATGATTTGGGATAAATTGGTTTTAAACTCGAATCTTCAATTGAAGATTCGAGAATTTCCGTTTTGATTCGAAATTAACTAAGCACGGGGTTGGAATGAGGAGGTGAAGGGGAAGCTACGGTGTAAAAATGGGGGCGATTGGACTACGGCCGCCGGCGGAGGCGATTTCCGGCCGGCGGCGTGCGGCGGGGGACGGTGGAGGCGGCGTTACTTTACTGGAGGAAGAGAAAGTGAAGGTAAATTTAGGTTTAGGATTGATTTTGGTAGATTAAAATGGTGAATTAACCTAGGCCGTCGGATTAGAAAGGATTAACGGTCGAGATCAAAAGTTGGGAGATGGACTGGGTTGGGTATTTTTGGGCCGGAATTGGGTATATCATTTGGGCCTGGTTTTGTTTAAGAATGGACAGCCCAGTTAGCCTTTTCTTCTCCAATTCTTTCTCTCCTTAATTTAATTCCTAATTCATAAAAATAAAAATTCTAATTACACAAAACAAAATCAAATCAAACTAAACACTAATTAAATTTCAACTAACGAATATCAAACACAATCAAACATCAATTAAATACAAATGACGCAATTAGGCATTTAAATGCTAAAAAGATGTAAAAGATGAATTATTTTGTTATTATTATTTTTTTTTTTATTTTCATTTTCGTAAGATAAAATTAATTACTCCTAATTTCAAACTAGATAAGAAATGTAAGCATGACATATTTTTGTATATATTTTTTTTTTTATTAATTTAAACACATATAATCACGTATATACAAATGCAAACAAATACCAAAATAACACAAAAATTCACAAAAAATACACACCATAAAATAGACAATTTTTGTTTTGATTTTGTGGGAGTATTTCATGTAAGGCAAAAATCACGTGCTCACACACGCCGCAACGAATGTTATGATTATATTGCACTTGGGCTGAAGGAGCTCCCCCGGAGTCTGTACATACCCCCAGTAAGCACCGTCGACATTAAATAGATCAAGATGTATGCCATAGCATGTTCATGTGCATTTGTATTTCATTCTTACATTAACTTGAATGTTGTATGTGAAGTTGTTTTGGTGTTTGTTCGTAGTAAGGTGTCGAATTGTTAGTTTTAGCTTTACTTTGTGGCATTTCATGGATTTCTTATCTTCATACATTTTATATGCTTATTACTCACTGATTCGGTAGTACTCACCCTATTTCCTACACGTTGTGTGCAGATTCAGGTACACCGAAGGCTTAACTGAGCAGTCTTTGTTTCCAGAGCTTATCAGAGTTGTTTAGGTCGTTGCTTGACATTTGCAAGAGCTGGCTAATCTTCCTATTTCAGTTTTATTTATATATTTACATTCTCAGACTTGAGTATTGCTGTTCAAATATTATTATCCAGTTTGTTTTAGAGGCTCTAGACTCGTGACACCAGATCGTTTGGGAGAGTTTTTATCATACTTCGTATTTGCTCAGTACTATTCTTTAATAAATACTGGATTATTCTAAAACTATTATATTCTCCTTAAATTATCGGTTTTGAAATTTACTGTTGATTTGAGAGGGACTATTGGTCAGGCTTGCCTAGCTTTAGGGTTGGGCGCCATCACGACTGGGTTTGGGTCGTGACAAGAATTTATCGAGCTAATGTGCTCAGCTAAGTTGTGGTTGCACGGTAAGGTGGATGAAATGCTAAACAATGATTTTAGACTACTTCCGTATAGTTCTCAGCACTTTCGAGGATGAACGCATGTTTAAGTAGGAGAGAATGTAACGACCCGACATGTCGTTTTGAGTACTAGCGCTCCGTTCACTAGTCGGAGGCCATGAACAACTTCATTTCAGGTATTATGACTTGTACGCGTGGTTGGAATTTATTTTTGGGAAGTTCAGAGTTGATTTGGGAAGAGAATTCTCATTTCGGAAACTTAAAGTTGAAAGAATGAACTAGGATTGGAATTTTGAGTAAACAACCTCGGAATTGGGATCTGAAGGTTCCAACAGGTTCGTAAGATGATGCTTGGGCATATGCCCGAATTGGGTTTTTGATAACCCGAGAGTGTTTTGGCGCTTATTGTGGAAGTTAGCATTTTTGAACGAATTTCTTAAGTTTGAATTGAAGTCAATTTTAGTGTTATCGATGTCTGTTTGGGATTCTGAGACTGGGAATAGCTCTGTATGGTGATTCTAGAGTTGGAAGCGCGGCCGGAAGTGGATTCAGAGGTCCGTAGGTCATTTTGAACCGGCCAGCCTTGCAAAGAACCAAACGACGTCGTATCAAATAACAAATATGGACTGTTGATGTGATTAATCAACGGACCAAATAAGGCGGTTACCAAACAAACCAAACGACGACGTATAAAGAAGATATCAGGGCCGTTCATTTCAATTAATCTAACGGATACAATCAATGTCATTTAAACCAAAACGACAGAGTTTAGTTAAAGGAATCACAATCGTCCAATGAATTGATCCAACGGACGAAATGAAAGTTTCATTAGAACCATACGACGACGTTTGAAGGAGGAAGTAATCCTAGCCGTTCATCTCAACTAATCTAATGGCTGACAATTAACACCCTAAGTTTAATATATATCTCCCCCCATCCCCGTTCATTATACCTCATTACACACACACCCTTTACATACCAAAACCCTAGCCGCCTCTACTCTCTTCTTCCTCCTTCCACAGACCACCGGAACCCTACTGGTGGTCTACTTCCGTTCACCCTCTCCGGCTCAGGCCATTACCCATAAACCCCCTTCTTCCTCCTCTAAATACCTTACGCCATCAGCCTCGCCCAGAGATCACACTATTCCCTCAGTTCTTGAAACTCCATCGCCGGAACCCTAGCCGGCAACCACCCAAGTTAGGAACCAACCTCCCATATTAACACCCCAGAACCGCCTTAAATCCCCTTTCATCCCATCCAAGTCTCATCTTTCGAATCTTAGCCCTACTCGTCGAATCTTCAAAAATGTCTCGCCGGAATCCTCCGGAGGAGGACATCCAAAACCAAAATCTTTCAAAGCCATAAACCTGGTCTCCAAATACACCCTTTAACATCCAAACAAGACTCCAAGAGTCTGCCTAGAAGATCGACCGTCAAAAAGAGACTTAAAATCTCTAAACCACTGGAAAACCAAGAAAAATAAAGAAAATAAAGGAAAATAAGAGAAAGAAGAAAGAAAGAAAGGAAAAATGAACTCCAAAAGCTATGTACCCTAAACCAACTTTTGTTTCTTCGCTTCACTCTTCTGTATTATTATTTGTTAAAACCTGAATCAATTGCATGTTTAGAAGATATCTCTGTGTATGTTTGAAATTGATTAAGTACTCTTTTGGTTCTGATTGTAACTATATGTTAAGTCGCATGATGTTAGTTGTTTGATGCTCTTGTTCAATAGATCCTGTCTCGACTAAGGGTTTTGATTAATTAGGATTCAACTACTATCTATATGCCTCTCTGAATTCTGATTAATTAAAAATTAATTGTAATTGGTGCTATAGGTACAAGACTACATAAAACTAGTTATTATTGCAATACGGTTTGTATGTTTGGTTCTTCTGAACTTCTGAGTACTTAGTCACATTTAGGTTATATGTGCAAATGATTAATGTGGCTATTATTGCAACACAATGTAACTTCTGACTTGTAAAGTCATTTGTGGCTATTTTTTGTAAAGTGGTTAACCCTGAAAGGGTTTTACTTAATCTAAAATTGGCTAAAATATAAAGTCAAGTCTCAGGGGTTATATTTTAAACATTGTTGATTATCCAGGTCTTAACAGACCTAAGGGCAGGTCGAGTAAATACTTGTAAAGCATAAAGGGTAAAAGGGAATAGAAATTGGTATTTCTGAGAATAACATAGAAGTAATGAGGGCATAAATGACAATGAGGCCTGGTTTTACTGAAACTATATGAATAATAAAGGGTGAATTAGGCATCGTTAAAAGGTATATAGGTAATAATTCTTAGCAAGTGAGGGCAGCTAAGTCAATTCCGCCCAATAGAATAGTAAAGAATAACCTGGAACCTTCTAGCAGGGGTTCAAGTGCATTTTTATTAAAAATACCCTATACTTAACTAAAATAATTGAAAAAGAGTAGAGGTGGGAAATATGAATAATTAATTCAAATTTCCCTCCCAATTCACTCTATAAATAGGTTGTCTTAGGCCTAAGTTTAAAGGTTCAGAATTAGAGAGTTCAGAAATTTATAGATTGAAAATTCATAAGAGAAGCTCGAAAAAATCAAAATCACTAAGGTTCTGAAACTTATATACTGAAGTCTTACTAGTCTTCTACTTAGCTGATAATTCGAGTATTATTTTTAGGAATCTCTGCTGTTCGTTTCTCTACTTGTTTACTTCGACTTTTTTGGGTTTACAATTTACTCGAGTTATTTGCTAGTTTACCTACTGGATTTTGGGATTTGCTGTGTTGATTCTTCCTATTTGCTATTGTTATATCATCGTTGTTGTTGCTGATTTTCCTTCTTCTCCAAGCCTAGAACTCACCAATTTGTTATTTGAATCAGGTACACTACTATGACCTGGAGCTGTATATGATTGGCTGTTGAAGAAATAAAATTATAATCATGTTTTAGCTAAATCAGTTGTATATTTAATTTTTCATTATGTAGTTTAAATTGTTAGATTGCTGTAATTCTATTAGGACTGGGTTGTAATAAGTATTCGATTAGATTACTATACCTTAGACTTAGTAATAATAATGGTGACATAAACAGTAGGCTAAATAGACTTGGTAAAACAATCACCTAAATCTAAGGTTAAAACTGATAAGATCATAGTTAAATCACCTAAATCTGAAACTATTATAAACTGGACACAAAGTATAAACGCTTGGATGTTCTATAAGTTCAATTTTTGAATCTGAATTGATCAATGTTAAAAGTATAAGTAGCTTCTGAATTTCAAAATTGTAAGTTGTTACCTAAGTTGATCTAGTTATAAATTAATTTCGTAATTCTGCAATATGGTAGTAAGTTGGATCTTTTAGTTAAACTAGAATATTGTCTTCTCTGATTGAGTAAAATGACATAAACGATTAATGTCATAATAGTTATTTAAGTACTGGACTCTGCCAATTCAATAGTGAAATCATCATTCTGGATTAGTTAGTAAACAATAAAATCAGTAGCGATTAAATACAAAGTATGTTTGTAGATTGCTGCATTTATCAAGTATTGTTAATGTCACGACCCAAACCCGGTCGTGATGGCGCCCAGCACACTGCTAGGCCAGCCAGACCAATCAACAGAAACACGGAGCTATCAACTCACATTTAACCCCTTTTAGGCATAAACAATGATAGTATAACAATGAAAATATCCAAACATAGGGATTAAACATCCCAAACCAGAACAATCTCCCAATAGACCAGGAGTCACAAGTCATGAGCCTCTACCAGAGTATATAAAGTGTGATAGTGTATAAAACTGTGCACAAGTGCGGAATAGTCAAAAACACAAATAAAGATAAGCTGGAGAGTCAGGGTCCCGCAGACGCTGGCAGCTACCTTGACTGTCCAGAAGCAACTCCAAGCAGCAACATAATCAAGTCTACTGCAATGTACCTGGATCTGCATACAAGGTGTAGGGAGTAAAGTGAGTACTTCCATACTCAATGGTAATAACCAGGGGTAAGACAACGAAGGTAAGAACACCCAATATAACACTAAGTAAAGCTATACATAATACCCTGCAACAGTATCAACATGAACAATATCCGAACCAACAATATCAACTAACAGCATAACAACTAACAGCGTAACAGCTAACAGCATAACAACTAACAGGTATAGCTAAATGCAATGCAATGCATGAATATGACCGCTACAATGCGTAGCCCGATCCATTTGGGTACCCGTGCTCATTGTGGGGGTTCGGACTCCGGAGGGGCTCCTACAGCCCAAGTAAAATATCATGATATGTTATGGCGCGCAGCCCGATCCACTACCAGTCAGGTATAATGCAATGCAGCCTCACAGGCTCAAAAATACTACTTGAAAACTCTTTTTATCATTTTTCATTAGAAATAGTATATCAGAAATTCCAGAGTTTGGAAAACCATTTTTAACAGTAATTGTTCAGGACTAGTATCAAAATAGCATGCCAATATAATAGAAGCAATAGCATCGATCCTCGCGGGATCCCAATAACTGGCTCACAACCCAAAGATATACACAACCATCCAAGTAGGAGGTTCATCGGCTCAATAATAGCCAACAACACAGCATAGTATCAAAAGGTTGGACTAAGCCATAGTCCCCAATCATATTCGACCCCGCACTCACAGGAGAGTACGTGTCTAGCCTTAATACAGTGTCACATAGTGATATACCGGGGTTTCGAACCCGCTGGTCATCACCCATACCCATTACTCAACTCGACTCGGCTCGAAGTCTAGTCCGCAACGCCCTTGCCATGAGAATCGGCCTCCACATGTGTAGAATCTGATCAAAATCAATAGAAATACATCAAAATAGGCCAAAGGGACATTACCCAACTAAAACAACTCGAATTACCCCAAAAACTACTAAGTTGCCGAAACCCGACTTTCGGTACGCTTCTCGAAAAATTACAAAAGTTACATATTCGAATCCCTTATCTCAACACGAGTCCATGCATATAAAGTTTACCAAAATCGGTCTTCGTTTGCCCATTCAAATCAATGATTTTCCATAACCCAGGCTTAGGGCAAAAATCCCCCATTAATCTCCCTATTAAAAGTGAAATAATCGAAGATTCTATGATAAAATCACGTATGTAGGCCATAGAACTTATCACCGATGATTACCCGGTGAAATCCCTTTCAATTCCCATCAATTTGCTCTTTAAGAACTCAAAAATGGAGGTTTTGGGTATATGGGTCGCGAATACACTTTTCTGGTTTTTAATATTACTGACAGGCAGTTAACACTATGCGATCGCAGCCCTTGGCTCGCGACCGCAATGCACAAAATTATGACGGTTGGATTTTTCTTCTACGCGGTCGCAGCCTTTGGCTCGCGATTGCAGTGACCAACCTTCCACTCCTACGCGATCGCAACACTATCTTCGCGATCGCACAACTTCCAAACTCGACCCTACGCGATCGCATGAACTTAACCGCGATCGCATTGCCTTCGATCCTTGACTTAAGCGATCGTAGACGAACCCTCGCGATCGCAATGCTCACCAACTTCCTCTTACGCCATCGTATGAAGAACTTTGCGACCGCAAAGAACAAAATCTCTGCATTTTTATTGCAGCTGATCAGCAGTGCCTTTTGGCACAAAATAGTCAGTCTGGACCCCCGAATTCATCCCGAGGCCCCCGGGACCCCAACAAAAACCACCAACCTACTCCAAAATACGATACAAACTTGTTCCAATCATAAAAACATGCCCTTAAACACGAAAATCATCGAATCAAAGCGAATTCAAGCCTAAGTTTCATCTAGAACTTCCGAATCCAACATCCAATCAAAAACCCGACCAAACGACGTCCGAATGATCTCAAAATTTGCAGACAAATCCAAAATCACCTAATAAAGCTACAGCAACTCTTAGAATTCCATTCCGACTTCCGGATCAAAATTTCACCAATTGTTCGGATTTTGCCAAAATTCAACCTTATCCAATTCAAGCCTATTTATACACCGGACCTCCATATTCAATTCCGATCGCTCCCCTAACTCACAAATCACCTCCCAGAACTAACCGAATCATCAGAATTCAATTCTGAGCCCTCTAACTATATAGTCAACTCCAGGTTGTCTTTTCATAAACAAGCTTCATTTCAAAAGGCTATTTGCCTCATTTTCCACCAGAATCACTCCTAACTCACCTGATAGGCTCTAACACCGATATAGAAACATGAAACAAATAAATGAAATGTAACGGGGTGGTAATTCCCATGACGATGGGTCGGGTCAGCACATTCTCCCCCACTTAAGATAACACTCGTCCTTGAGCGGATTGAGAAACATACCTGGAGACTCAAATAAGTGACGATATCTACTCTGCATCTCCCGCTCGATCTCCCAAGTGGCCTCCTCCACGGGTCGACCTCTCCACTGAACTTTTACTGATGCAATGTCCTTGGATCTCAATCTCCTCACCTTGCGACCCAACATAGCTATAGGCTCCACATCATAGGTCAAGTCATCATCAAGCTGAATGGTGCTAAAGTCCAAATCATGCGATCGGTCGCCAACATATTCCAGAGCATGGATACGTGGAACACTGGATGAACTCCCGATAGACTAGGTGGCAAGGCAAGCATGTATGCCACCACTCCAATCCTCCTGAGGATCTCAAAAGGGCCAATGAATCTCGGACTGAGATTTCCTTTCTTCCCAAATCTCATGACGCCTTTCATCGGCGAAACCTTCAGTAAGACTTTCTCACCCACAGAATAAGACACATACCGAACCTTCCGATCCGCATAACTCTTCTTGCGCGACTGAGATGTGCGAAGTCTCTCTTGAATCACCTTCACCATGTCCAAAGCATCCTGGACTAACTCTGTCCCCAACAACCTTGCCTCGCCGGGCTCAAACCAACAAACTGGATATCTACACCATCTCCAATATAAAGCCTCATACGGCGCCATCTGAATACTGGATTGGTAGTTGTTGTAATAGGCAAACTCTGCGAGAGGCAAGTAATCAGCCCATGAACCACCAAAATCAATAACACAAGCTCTCAACATATCCTCCAATTTCTGAATGGTACACTCGGACTGTCCATCCGTCTGAGGATGGAATGCAGTACTCAACTCAACCTGAGAGCCCAACTCACGCTGAAATGTCCTCCAGACCTGTGAAGTAAACTGAGTACCTCTATCTGATATGATAGAAACTAGGACTCCATGCAATCTAACGATCTCCCGAATGAATATCTCAGCTAACCACTCCGAGGAGTACGTAGTACATACATGAATGAAGTGAGCTGACTTGGTCAGCCTATCCACAATCACCCAAACTGAATCAAACTTCCTCGGTGTCCGAGGGAGTCCAGTAACAAAGTCCATGGTGATCCTTTCCCACTTCCACTCGGGAATATCAATACGCTGAAACACGCCACCGGGCCTCTTATGCTCATACTTGACCTGCTGATAGTTGAGGCACCGTGTTACATGACTAACAATGCCCATCTTCATCTTTCTCCACCAATAATGTTGTTTCAAGTCTTGGTACATCTTCTCGGCACTTGGATGGATAGAATACCGCGAGCTATGGGCCTCCTCCAATATTAACTCACGAAGGCCATCAACATTGGGCACGCATATCCGGCCCTACATCAGCAATACACCGTCAATATTAATAGTGACATCTCTAGTATCATCATGCTGAACTTTGTCCTTAAGGACAAATAAGTGTGGGTCATCATACTGGCACTCACGAATACGATCATATAAAGAAGACCGAGATACTACACAAGCCAACACCCTGCTGGGCTCTGAAATGTTTAACTTCACTAGCCGATTGGCTAGCGCCTGAACATCATAAGCAAATGATCTCTCCTCAGCTGGATTATATATGCCAAGCTGCCCATACTGACCACCTTCCGGCTCAAAGCATCGGCCACCACATTGGCCTTCCCCGGATGATATAGAATAGTAATGTCATAATCCTTGAGCAACTCAAGCAATCTCCCCTGTCTCAAATTAAGATCCCTCTATTTGAATAAATGCTGGAGACTACGATGATCAGCATACACCTCATAAGACACACCATACAAATAGTGCCTCCAAATCTTCAAGGCATGAACTATGGCAGCTAGCTCCAAATCATGAACATGGTAGTTCTTCTCATGAGGCTTCAACTGCTGAGATGCATAAGCAATCACTCTACCCTCCTGCATCAATACACAAGCTATCCTCAATCTTGAGGCATCACAATATACAGTATATGAACCTGAAGCTGATGGCAACACTAATATTGGAGTCGTGGTCAAAGTTGTCTTGAGCTTCTGAAAGCTCTCCTCGCACTCATCCGACCACACGAATGGTGCACCCTTTTGAGTCACCTTGGTCAAAGAAGAAGCAATGGATGAAAATCCCTGAACAAACCGGCGATAATACCCCGCCAAACCAAGAAAACTCCTGATCTCTATAGCTGAGAACGGTCTAGGCCAACTCTACACCACCTCTATCTTCTTCGGGTCAACCTGAATACCATCACAAGACACCGCATGACCCAGAAATGCTACTGACTCGAGCCAAAACTCACACTTGGAGAATTTAGCATACAACTTCTCCTCCCTCAACCTCTGCAACACAATGCTCAAATGTTGAGCGTGCTCCTCCTGTCTACGGGAGTAGACTAGAATGTCATCAATGAACACGATTACGAATGAATCCAAATACGGCCTGAACACGCAGTTCATCAGATGCATGAATGCTGCTGGGGCGTTGGTCAGCCCAAAAGACATCACAAGTAACTCATAGTGACCATATCTAGTCCTGAATGCAGTCTTCATAATATCAGAGTCCCTGATCTTCAGATGATAATAGCCTGAACGAATATCAATCTTAGAAAACACCCTTGCACCCTATAACTGATCAAATAAATCATCAATGCGCGGTAAAGGGTACTTGTTCTTCAATGTTACCTTGTTCAATTATCTATAATCAATACACATCCGCATGGAACCATCTTTCTTCTTAACAAATAACACTGGTGCACCCCAGGGGGACACACTAGGGCAAATGAATCCCTTATCCAAAAGCTCCTGAAGCTGCTCTTTCAATTCCTTCAGCTCAGCTGGTGCCATCCGATAAAGAGGAATAGAAATGGGCTGAGTGCCCGGCACCAAGTCAATGCCAAAATCAATGTCCCTGTCCAGTGGCATACCCGGCAGGTCTGAGGGGAATACATCTGGAAAGTCTCTCACAACAGGTATAGAATCAATGCTAGGAGACTCAGCTCCCACATCCCTCACAAATGCTAAATACGACAAACATCCCTTTTAAACCATTCTCTAAGCCTTTAAGAATGAAACAACACGGTTAGGTACAAAATCAATCGAACCCCGCCACTCAATCTGAGGAATACCAGGAATAGCCAATGTAACTGTCTTGGCATGACAGTCCAATATGGCATGGCACGGAGATAGCCAGTCCATGCCCAATATCACATCGAAGTCCACCATCCCTAACAATAGCAGGTCCACCTGGGTCTCCAGACCCCCAATAGAAATAACACAAGATCTATATACATGATCCACTATAATCGTATCACCCACCGGGGTGGATACATGAACAGGCAAATCAAGACTACCACGGGTTGCACCCAAATGATGTGCAAACTAAGAAGACACGTACAAATATGTGGACCCGGGATCAAATAGAATAGAGGCATCTCTGTGACAGATAGAAATGATACTTGTAATCACTGCATCGGAGGCAACCGCATCACGCTTGTCAGGGAGTGCATAGAATCGTTCCTGGCCCCCACTGGACCGCTCCTCACCTCTGGGGCGACTACGAGAAGACTGACCTACACCTCTACTAGCCTGAGATGGTGCTGAAGAGGAGGGCTGATCCCTCTACTGAGCCCTGTCCCTACGAAGTCGAGGGCACTGCCTCCTCATGTGGCCAAACTCACCACACTCAAAACAGCTACCTGGTGCTGGAGAAGGGGACTGAAGGGAACCCCTCGCCGCAGAAGAACCCTGGGCTGAAGAAGTAGGTGCTGTACTCTGGGCTGGGAGGGCACTAAGTGAAGACTGGCCCTGCTGGAATCCCTGGTGACCACAACCAGAAGAAGAAGCTCCGCTCTGCTCAGGGCGGCCAGAATGAGAAGGTCTAGATGAGCGACCTCTACCCTGCTGAAACTGCCCTCTAGATTGAGCACCGCTGAAGCTACCAAAACCTCGAGCCTCTTGGCCTCCTGCTCCTCCCGCTCCTCCCGCTCCTATCGACGATCCGTCTCAATGGAGCATTCCATATACACAACCTGCTCAAAGAATCATGATAGTACTTTCTCTCTGGTCATCAAAATGCGAATGGAGTAGTTGAGGCTATTAATGAACCTCCTAATCCTCTCCCGATAAGTCGGGATCATCCATATGGCATGCCTAGCCAACTGTGTATATCTCAGCTCATACTGTGTCACTGACATGTCGCCCTGTACTAACCACTCAAAATGGAGAAGAAGGTCCTCGCGACGGGAATAGAGGTACATACTTCTCTAAGAAGAGAGTAGAAAACTGCTGCCAGGTAAGAGGTGCTGCTCCCGCAGGCCTACGCCGCTCAAACTCCTCCCACCAATCGAACGCTGGACGAGTAAACTGAAAAGTAGTAAATGAAACACCACTGGACTCAAGAATACCAGCGGTACATAGCATCCTCTGGCAGTTATCTAAGAAACCCTAGTCATCCTCGCCCTCAGTAACACTGAAATGAGGTAGCTGTAGTCTACCAAATCTCTCTAGGCGACGCTGCTCGTCGCCCGGCATAATCTGTACCACATGATCTGGAGCTGGTGCAGCTGGAATAACTGGTGCAACTGCCTGAGCTGGGACCGCCTCTAGCGTCTGAAGTCCCTGTACCACCTGCTCAGGTGTGCGAGCTGTGGGGTTCTGCTGACCACCCCCTGTCTGGTATGTCGCTGCTGTAGCGGTAGCTGATACCACATGAGCCAATCTAGAACATACTGATAATATCTAGGCCGGTCTCCTGAAGACCAGGAATGGCAATAGACACCGTCTGGGCCTAAGCTGGGGCTGCTGGAGCATCAAACACTGGGGGCTGCCCCTGAATAGGTACAACGGGCGGGTCAGCTGGCACTGCCTCAGCTACCCAACCTCTACCTCAACCACGGCCGCGCCGACGGCCTCTAGCAGGTGGAAATGGTGGTCGTCCACCTCGTCCTGAAGCTCGAGTTCTCGCCATCTGCGAGAGAATAAAATACAGAAGGTCAGTTCTCAGAACAACAAGATCACACGACAGAGTTCATGAAATGTGAAGTGTTTCCAAAAGGTTCGCATCCTCCCAAGGATAAGTACAGGCGTCCCCGTACCGCTCCACAAGACTCTACCAACCGGCTTAAGACTCATGAGGCCTAGTAACCTAGGCTCTAATACCAACTTGTCACGACCCCAAACCCGGTCATGATGGCGCCCAGCACACTGCTAGGCCAGCCCGACCAATCAACAGAAACACGGAGCTATCAGCTCACATTTAACCCCTTTTAGGCATAAACAATGATAGTATAACAATGAAAATATCCAAACATCGGGATTAAACATCCCAAACCAGAACAATCTCCCAATAGACCAGGAGTCACAAGTCATGAGCCTCTACCAGAAAATATAAAGTATGATAGTGTATACAATTGTGCACAAGTGCGGAATAGTCAAAAACACAAATAAATATAAGCTGGAGAGTTAGGGTCCTGCGGACGCCGATAGCTACCTTGACTGTCCAAAAGCAACTCCAAGCAGCTACAGAATCAAGTCTATTGTGATGTACCTGGATCTGCACACAAGGTGGAGGGAGTAAAGTGAGTACTTCCAGACTTAGTGGTAATAAGCAAGGGTAAGACAGCGAAGGTAAGAACACCCAATATAACACTAAGTAAAGCTATACACAATACCCTACAACAATATCAACATGAACAATATCCAAACCAACAATATCAACTAACAGCATAATAGCTAACAGCGTAATAGCTAACAGCATAACAGCTAACAGGTATAGCTAAATGCAATGCAATGCATGAATATGACCGGTACGACGCGTAGCCCAATCCATTTGGGTACCCGTGCTCACTGTGGGGGTTCAGACTCCGGAGGGGCTCCTACATCCCAAGCACAATATCATGATACACTGCGGCGCACAACCCGATCCACTACCAGTTAGTGATAATGCAATGCAGCCTTACAGGCTCAAAAATAGTATTTGAAAACTCTTTTTATCATTTTTCAGTAGAAACAGTATATTAGAAATTCCAGAGTTTTGAAAACCATTTTTAACAGTAATAGCTCAGGACTGGTATCAAAATAGCATGCCAATATCATAGAAACAATAGCATTGATCCTCGCGGGATCCCAATAACTGGCTCACAGCCCAAAGATATACACAACCATCCAAGTATGAGGTTCACCGGCTCAATAATAGCCATCAACATAGTATAGTATCAACAGGTTGGACTAAGCCATAATGCCCAATCACATTCGACCCCACACTCACAGGAGAGTACGTGTCCCGCCTCAATACAGCGTCACATAGTGATATACCGGGGTTTCAAACCTGCTGGTCATCACCCACACCCATTACTCAACTCGACTCGGCTCGAAGTCTAGTCCGCAATGCCCTTTCCACGAAAATCGGCCTCCACAGGTGTGTAGAATCTGATCAAAATCAATAGAAATACAACAAAATAGGTCAAAGGGACATTACCCAATCGAAACAACTCGAATTACCCCAAAAACTACAAAGTTGCCAAAACCCAACTTTCTGTACACTTCTCGAAAAATTACAAAAGTTACATATTGGTATTCCTTATCTCAACCCGAGTCCATGCATATAATGTTTATTAAAATCGGACTCTGTTTGCCCATTAAAATCAATGATTTTCCATAATCGAGGCTTAGGGCAAAAATCACCCATTAATCTCCCCATTAACAGTGAAATAATCGAATATTCTACGATAAAATCACGTATTTAGGCCATAGAACTTACCTCCGATGATTAACCGGTGAAATCCCCTTCAATTCCCGTCAATTTGCTCTCTAAGAACTCAAAAAAGGAGGTTTTGGGTATATGGGTCGCGAATACACTTTTCTGGTTTTTAATATTACTGACAGGCAGTTAACACTATGCGATCGCAGCCCTTGGCTTGCGATCGCAATGCATAAAATTTTGACGACTTGATTTTCCTTCTACACGATTGCAGCCTTTGGCTCGCGATCACAATGGCCAACCTTCCACTCCTACGCGATTGCAACACTATCTCCGCGATCGCACAACTTCCAAACTCGACCCTACGCGATCGCATGAACTTAACCACGATCGCATTGCATTCGATCCTTGACTTACATGATCGCAGACGGACCCTTGCGATCGCGATTCTCACCAACTTTCTCTTACGTGATCGCATGAAGAACTTCGTGATCGCGAAGAACAAAATCTCTACATTTTTATTGCAGCTGATCAGCAGTGCCTTTTGGCACAAAAAGGTTCGTTTGGACCCCCGGATTCATCCCAAGGCCCCCGGGACCCCAAAAAAAACCACCAACCTACTCCAAACCACGATACAAACTTGTTAAAATAATAAAAACACACCCTTAAACATGGAAATCATCGAATCAAAGCAAATTCAACCCTAAGTTTCATCTAGAACTTCCGAAACCAACATCCAATCAAAAACACGACCAAATGACGTCCGAATGATCTGAAAATTTGCAGACATATCCATAATTACCTGAAAAAGCTACAGAAACTATCGGAATTCCATTCCGACTTCTGGATCAAAATATCACCTACCGTTCGGATTTCGCCAAAATTCAACCTTAGCCAATTCAAGCCTATTTCTACGCCGGACCTCCAAATTAAATTCTGATCGCTCCCCTAAATCACAAATCACCTCCCGGAACTAACCGAATCATCAGAATTCCATTCCGAGCACTCTAACCACATAGTCAACTCCAGGTTGACTTTTCAAAAACATGTTTCATTTCAAAAGGCTATTTGCCTCATTTTCAACCAGAATCACTCCTAACTCACCCAATAGACTCTAACACCGATATAGAAACATGAAACATATATATGAAAGGTAACGAGGTGGTAATTCTCATGATGACGGGCCGGGTAATCACAGTTAAAAATGATAATTACTTCCTATTTGGCTATGTGATGACCCGGCCTGTCATCATGCGATTTATCACCCCGTTTTCCCTGTTATATGCTTGTTCATGTTTCAACATGTATGTTTGGTGAGTTTGAGTCAATTCGGATTGAGTTTGGTTGGAATTGAGACAAATAGTCTCTTAGAAGAAGAAATAGATGGGAAAAGTCAACCAGATGTTGACTTGTGAGTTAGAGAGCTCGGAATCGAATTCTAAAGATTTGGTCAGCTCTAGGTGGTCATTTGTGGCTTAGGAGAGTGATTATAATGGAATTTGGAGGTCCAGTGTAGAAATAGGCTTGAATTGGCTAAGGTTGAATTTTGGTGAAATCCGAATGGTAGGTGAGATTTTGATTCAAGAGTTGGAATGGAATTCCGACAGTTGCAGTAGCTCCGTTAGGTGAATTTGGATATGTATGCAAAATTTCAGGTCATTCGGACATCGTTTGGTTGGGTTTTTGATCGAATAAGAATTTTGAAAGTTATAGTTAAACTTAAGCTTGAATTTGCTGAAAACTGACAATTTTGATGTTAACGATAGTGATTTTATGATTCGAGCAAGTTGGAATGAGGTAATAGATCATTACTGTATATTTGATTGAGGTCTCGGGGGTCTCGGTTGTGTTTCAGATGTCCAATGGGTCATTTTTGGAAGATATTGCCGTTTTGAGCATAAATGTAGTGATCCAAAGGTCTATTTTTAGTTCTAGAGATCCAAATTTGATTTCGAGACTTCAAGAATTTAAATCATGAATTATAAGGCTGATCCGAAAATTTTGGTTTAATTTCATCAAGTCACGATTGGGTTTTTGATGCGATATATGAGTTAATTGTTTAACGAGTAAAATTGGTATTGAAATGAGCAAATGAGCTCCTAATTCAGTTTTCTTTGAACCACTAGATCCATATCAGAATTTCGGAGTCATAGGAAAAAAAATCGTCTAATTTCGAGTTCGTATGATGGAGTTAGAGCCATTTTAGTAAAAAATGGTTGTGCTGCGATTTAGAAATAAAAAAGATGCTGCAATGAACAGTACTGTGAATAGTCCGTGAATAGTGATAGTGAATAGTAACTGTGAACAGTATCGTATAGAGTACACATGTACAGTACCTCGGGAACAGTATCCCGTGAACAGTGACCGTGCGGGTGAACAGTGAACAGTGACGTGAATAGTGCCGGACAGAATGTTAAGTTTTGGAAATGGGACTTTGAACCCATTTTCCATTTTTGCATTTTGGAGCTCGGATAAGGCAATTTTTGGTCCTATTTTTCATAGAGAACAACGGGGTAAGTACTCTTAACTCAATTTTGGTTGTATAACTTGAATCTATTGCAAGTTTTGATGTTTAATTTGTGAATTTTTATTGAAAAGGGTAGAAAAGCCTCTTGGATAGAAATGGTGAGTTAAGGGTTCAAATGAAAAATCTTGGTATGTACGGACTCGTCGCGAGACTAGGATTCCGAAAATGTGAATTTCAAAATTTTTCGTGACGTGGGCCCCGGGCTCGGGTTTTGCCAATTTCGTGATTTTGAGTATTTTTCGAGTTCTTTCGATTGGGTTATGTCCCATTAGCATTTTATGATGTATTACTTATGATTTTGGATAGATTGGACGCGCCTGGAGGCCAGTTTGAGGAGCAAAGGCGTCGCGGGCATGAGTTTTCACCGGTTCGAGGTGGGTAATATTTGTAAATAATGTCCTGAGGGTTAGTAAACTCCGGACTTGCACATCTTAGTGCTGTATTGAGGTGACTTGCACGCCAGATAATGTGCGTTGGGTAGAGCACCATTGGGGATTGTGACTTGGTCCATCCCGCGTAATGAATAATAATAACACCTAATTGCTTGAAATTGAATTGACATCCTAATAAAAGATATTAATTATCATGAATTGGACTAATTATCATGCTTGGGCTTCGTGCCGATTATTTGAATCCTTCAGGGATTGGTATCACTGTCTTGATAACACTATGCATATTTTATCTTAATTTAAGGTTTTAAATGGTATTTTGCTACTCAGCATTTTTATAAGGTTATGAAAAACTTGAACAAGGTCTTAATGACATTTCTAGCTGTGAGCTAATATGATATTGTTGCCCGATGGGCTTTCTTGATTATTTGTTAGACTGATTGGGGCCGAGGGCCATATGTTAGGGCATGACGATTTATGTGAGCATAAGCATACACATGCATGGATCGGATTGCACGCCACAGTGGTATATGGATCGGGCTGCACGCCGCAGCAGATGTGATAATGATATTGCGCTAGGGCTGTAGGAGCCCCTCCGGAGACTAAAACCCCATAGTGAGCGTGAACGCCTTTGCATGGATCGGGCTGTACGCCATAGCATCATATGCATTGCATGGCATACATACATTGGTTTCTTTGTACTACGTGGCATAACATTTAGCACTCATACATTACTGGCACACATGCATTATTTGCCTTATTGACCAGATCTCCTGGTGGAAATTGTTAAGGAGTGCTGAGCACAATGGACTGATTTGAGTGCAGACTTGCACTGCTTGAGATTTTACCCAGGTATTGGTATGTTATCATGAAAGATGGAAAGCTAAAAATTGAGATTTCTAAATAATCTACTCACATATGCTGAAAAGGAATAAAATGATGGTGTATTGAAGTTTAAGGATAGTTCTGTGTTGTATAGCATGAGATAGTGCTTTGCATGGTTTTCTTTCCTTCAATATTATTTACTTTTTTTACCGTTGAGTTGGAAGTACTCACACCCGACTCCCTGCACCTTGTGTGCAGATCCAGGTACATCACAGCAGAGCTGATTTTATAGCTGCTCGGGAGTGCATTTGGACAGTCGAGGTAGCTGCCAGCGTCTGCAGGACCTAACTATCCTGTTTATCTTTATTTTGTTATGTCTATCTTTATTTATCTTGTCCTTTTTGTTTTTGTTTTGTTTTTTCTCTTCTTGTCTTTGCGCCGAGGGTCGATTGGAAATAGCCTCCCTGCTCTATCGGGCAGGGGTAAGGCCTGCGTATATATTACCCTCCCCAAACCCCACCCTGTGGGAATATACTGGGTAGTTGTTGTTGTTGTTGTTGTTGTTTATCCCACACTTGTGCACAGTTGTATACACTATCACAGTTTATAAATTTTGGTAGAGGCTTATGACTTATGACTCCTGATTCGGTGGGTGGTTTATACTGGTTTTGGGATATCTATCCCCGATGTGCTAGATGTCATTTCATTATATTATTGTTGTTTATGCCTAAAAGGGTAAAGAGAGAGCTGATAGCTCTGTGTTATGAATGGTTGGTCGGGCCGGACTAGCAATGTGCTGGGCGCCATCACGATTGCATTTTGGGGGTCGTGACAAGTTGGTATCAGAGCCTAGGTTACTAGGCCTTATGAGTCTTGAGCTGGTTGGTAGAGTCTTGTGGATCGGTACGGGGACGCTTGTACTTATCCTTGGGAGGCTGCAAACCTTTAGGAAACACTTTACATTTCTTGGAATTCTTATCGTACGTACTTGATTCAGCTTGAGATATAATTCTTGAAATTACTTCCATACGTGTGTATGCGCACTCGAGTGCTCAGTAATATAATTGCCTTGATGGCTTGTGACTCCTCGATTGAGGGGTGAGATGTAATCTCCGTAAGTTTTTTGTTGAGCCGCTCTAGAGGACTTCAAGCTGAATCTTTGCCTATGGCTTGAGCGCCGAGGTGCTAATTTTACGAGCTGGTATTATGAACTTATATGTTCAGTATTGTCCCTAATTGTGGGAACGTCGGCTAGATAGTGATGTAATGAGTATGTTGGTACTGTGTAACATGTATGGCAGTGGAAGGTATACAGAAATATTAAGGAAAAAAAATGTTCTTACTTGGTGGAATTGCCCAGATAATGGAGGGTTGAAATGTATTTTCTATGTGTTATGATTCAAATAGGTGAAACGCATGTCCACGTATCAATTTTGATAATATAATACAGGTAGTATTGAGATTAATGTTATTGATATACATTGTGATGCTTTGTCAATTTGTGGACGTGTTGTTAGGATGATTTTGGTGGTTCTCTGGCAGGTAGATATGCCCAATTACAAAGGAAAATCTGCCGAAATTTTTGAAAATTTTGGGACTTAGTAAACAAATTTGTCACCTAAGGAGTGGGCTTAACAGTTGTGTACGTAAATGCAAGAATTGTACAAGAGTTAAAATTTCTGATGATTCGAGTCTCCGCCGAAGCTAGTAAATGACTTGAGTTCAATCTCACTATAACATTGTGGCGTCATTTGAATAAGAATGCTATGAGTGGTTAAAAGTGCTTTGATATATGGCTTCGAGCTATGTTGGGGAGGTTGCTATTGATTAACTAATTGCACTAAAGTGTGCTATGTTGGTTTTGTCTTTAAGTATGTTGGGAAAAATTCTGACAAAGGTTATGGTGCTTCGTAGATGTGAAGAAATACTAGGATGCTTTGAACTGCTGTTGGTAAAGAATGTTCGGTGTATAGAAAAGAAATATAGCTAATTGTACCTGTAGGTAATCATGTTCTGCGGTGTCAGAGTTCTAACCAAACAAGGGTGGTTCTATTCAATAGGACAGTTGAATTACAGCTGAATAAGGGTGAATGACACTTGAGAATGATTTGCAGTGTTCAAGATTGTGCTTATTATAGTCAGGGGCCTTAAGAAATGTGTATGAGGCTAAAGGCGGTGGTTTCGCTAGAAAAGATCAAGACTTGTATTATATTATGTGAATCATGGGATTCTATGTATCTATATTGAAAGGTAATGATAACGAATTCAAAAATCGTGGGAAGTTCATCAAAATAAAGTATTGTAGAAGGTGGTACTCTGGTAAACATTTGAGAGAGTATTCAGCGGCCCGTGAGCCTTAGACCATGTGGTCTTGTGTATGAATCTCGTGTGGTAACCTGAGTTGAGGTATTGTGATTCTTCAGTAAAGGAGAATATTAAATTAAAGATGAATCAGAAAGGAATTAGGTAAATGGAACAACTTGATAATGAATCGAAATGCTATGATAAGGATACGATTAATTCCTGGTATGTGCTCGAAGTAATGAGTCTTACAGGTATTGTGCAACAAAGCTCTTGTGTGCTGGCAGTTTGCATAGCAAGGTATATGGTAAAAAGGGACAAAGTAATATAAACCGATAATATCTAGTGGTGTAGTGGTATTCTCTTGTTGAATCGACTGTAGTGATTGAGTTGTTGACGTCATAGGGAAATTTTTTGAATGACTTTCGTGGTATGAGTGGATGCTTGATGTGCTTTATGTATTCGTACAGTGGAGTGTGAAATCAGGCATAGCAATTCGTGTGCTATATATGTGCTGGAGACTAGAAGTTCTTTTAATCCGCCTACGCAGTGGTGGTATATCGTGTGTATCGGCACCGTTTAGCGGTTATTGGAAATTGGAAGCCCTAGTGGCTCTCTCATTACTTGATATGATGAATTTGAATAATGATATATGATTGCAGTCTGGTTGTCATAAGTCAGGTTGTCTTGACTAATGTGATATGGAATATGTCAGAAAAATGTCACAAACTGCGTGGCAGAGTGCATCAGATCATGCTCTAGCATGGTAGATGTACCCGAGGGCCAGAGGATGGTTGGTAGGTATTGCTTTGTCAGTTGGGCCTTCGTGATGGATGTTAGTGTAGAGGTATCTACCATTGATTCGGTTTCGGTATTGAGGAACTTTGTCGGATGTGTTTCATGTGGCCGAGCTTGAGGCTATACATATGTTTGTTGCAGTGAGCAACTTGACTCGATGTGCATTCCCTTTTTCTAGATTATGCGTAGATCGGGTATATGTTGTTGCAATGAGCAACTTGACTCGATGTGCATTCCCTTTTGCTAGATTTATGCGTGGATCGGGTGGCACGCCGCCACAGGTATAGTATCCGGATTGGGTGGCACGCCGCCACATGTATGGTATCAGGGTCGGGTGGCACGCCGCCACAGGTATAGTATCTAGATCAGGTAGCACGCCACCACAGGTATGTTATTGGAACGGGTTGCACGCCCCAATGGTGTGATGTGGAAAATATAGTTTCCTATATGTTACCTGGTATACAATACTTCCTAGCTTCTAAGGAATAGTCTGTATTGGGTACCGCTAGGGGAATAGCACATCGGTTGTGTCCTTTCAGGATTTGATAGCATATATTAATCGTATCACCGCATGTGTGATTGATTGCTTGAGTTCAAACCTAAATATGTGTGTGGCTGACCGTTTTGAGCATGGTGACTTGAGGTTCTCCATGAGTAATAGTGTTTGGATAGAATCATGAGTCGTGGAAAGGCCACGTGATGTTATGATCTTTCGAGAAGGAGTCAGGTACTCTATTCCTATGACGTGAGACATGATCTCAGTTCTATGTTATGATGGTACAGAGGAATTGAACTGCGGCTCTTTTGTTTGAGTCAGTTGTTATGATTTGAGTATGATCACACGTTTTTTATTGGAGCCTATGTTGTGCTCGTCGCAGCTTAGGCCGGTGTTGAGGTGTCATATCACCAGTGTGGTGTGTTATAACCACAATGATCATTTGAGTCAATAATGAGTGCGAGCATATGTGATTTCAGTTGGTTAGAAAGGTAATATCGAGATTTGGTTCCGAAATCTGTTGTGGTATCAGTTAAAAGGGAAATAGATTCATGGATGGTTGACATGAGAGATGGGATCGATATATCGCGTGTTCGGTTGCCGTGGGCAGGATATGAAGGGTGTTGGAATAAAACACTATCTAATGAGAAAGGTTTTTCTGCTAGTATTTGGTTATTGTGGCCAATTATTGTGATTAGAGACCATCGTCTCGAGCGATTGGGTTGTTTGATACATCATTTTATCTCACCCGGAGTGGCGAGTATGGGCTATTACAGTTGGATCGTGTGTATCCTGAGTATAGGCATGATATTAGGATTGGTATGTGATTTCGGAAAGTGCAATGTGGTCTATGGTTCGGATGGGCTGTGAAATTCTAGCTATAGTTGTACAGGACTTATGTGAGATAGGGTGACGTGGGATTGCCCCGAATATATATGCTTGTTAAGGTCATTCAGCTATTGGGTTACTTCTAGTAAACCCCTTGGTCTACTCGAGGACAAGCGTTTGCTTAAGTTTGGGAATATGTGATGAATCGGCCCGTCATCATGCGATTTATCACCCCGTTTTCCCCGTTATATGCTTGTTCATGTTTCAATATGTATGTTTGGTGAGTTTGAGTCAATTCAGATTGAGTTTGGTTGGAATTGAGACAAATAGTCTCTTAGAAGAAGAAATAGATGGGAAAAGTCAACCGGATGTTGACTTGTGAGTTAGAGAGCTCGGAATCGAATTCTTCTGATTTGGTCAGCTCCGGGAGGTCATTTTTGGCTTAGGAGAGTGATCAGAATGGAATTTGGAGGTCCGATGTAGAAATAGGCTTGGATTGGCTAAGGTTGAATTTTGGAGAAATCCGAACGGTAGGTGAGATTTTGATCCGAGAGTCGGAATGGAATGCCGAAAGTTGCAGTAGCTCCGTTAGGTGAATTTGGATATGTCTGCAAAAGTTCAGTTCATTCGGACGTCGTTTGGTCGAGTTTTCGATCGAATAAGAATTTTGAAAGTTATAGTTAAACTTAAGCTTGAATTTGCTTAAAACAGACAATTTTGATGTTAACGATAGTGATTTTATGATTCGAGCAAGTTGGAATGAGGTAATAGATCATGTCTGTATATTTGGTTGAGGTCTCGGGGGTCTCGGGTGTGTTTTGGATGTCCAACGGGTCATTTTTGGAAGATTTTGCCGTTTTGAGCATAAATGTAATGATCCAAAGGTCTATTTTTAGTTCTAGAGATCCAAATTTGATTTCGAGACTTCGAGAATTTAAATCATGAATTATAGGACTAATCGGAAAATTTTGGTTTAATTTCATCAAGTCGCGATTGGGTTTTTTACGCGATATGTGAGTTAATTGTTTAACGAGCGAAATTGGTATTGAAATGAGCAAATGAGCTCCAAATTCAATTTTGTTTGATCATCCGTATCAAAATTTTGGAGCCATAGGAAAAAGAATCGTCTAATTTCTAGTTCGTATGATAGAGTTAGAGCCATTTTAGTAAAAAATGGTTGTGCTGCAATTTAGAAAAAAAAAAGCTGCAGCAATGAATAGTACTGTGAATAGTACCCCGTAAATAGTGATCGTGAATAGTAACTGTGATTTGGAGCAGGGATAAGGCAATTTTTGGACCGATTTTTCATAGAGAACAACGGGGTAAGTACTTTTAACTCAATTTTGGTTGTATAACTCGAATCTATTGCAAGTTTTGGTGTTTAATTTGAGAATTTTTGTTGAAAATGGTAGAAAACCTTCTAGGATAGAAATGGTGAGTAAAGGGGTCAAATAAACTCCGATTTTTGTAAACTTGGTATGTACGGACTCGTGGCGAGACGAGGATTCCGAAAATGTGAATTTCAGAATTTTTCGTGACGTGGGCCCCGGGCTCGAGTTTTGCCAATTTCGTGATTTTGAGTTTTTTTCGAGTTCTTTCGATTGGGTTATGTCCCATTAGCATATTATGATGTATTACTTATGATTTTGGATAGATTGGACGCGCTTGGAGGCCAGTTTGAAAAGCAAAGGCATCGCGGGCATGAGTTTTCACCGGTTCGAGGTGGGTAATATTTGTAAATGGTGTCCTGAGGGTTAGTAAATCCCGAACTTGCACATCTTAGTATTGTATTGAGGTGACTTGCACGCTGGATAACGGGCATGGGGTAGAGCACCATTGGGGATTGTGACTTGGTCCGTCCCGCGTAATGAATAATAATAACTCCTAATTGCTTGAAATTGAATTGACATCCTAATAAAAGATATTAATTATCATGAATTGGACTAATTATCATGCTTGGGCTTCGTGTCGATTATTTGAATCCTTCAGGGATTGGTATCACTGTCTTGATAACACTGTGCATATTTTATCTTAATTTAAGGTTTTAAATGGTATTTTGCTACTCAGCATTTTTATAAGGTTATGAAAAACTTGAACAAGGTCTTAATGGCATTTCTAGCTGTGAGCTAATATGATATTGTTGCCCGAGGGGCTTTCTTGATTATTTGTTAGACTGATTAAGGCCGAGGGCCATATGTTAGGGCATGACGATTTATGTGAGCATATGCATACGCATGCATGGATCGGACTGCACGCCGCAGTGGTATATGGATCAGGCTGTGCGTCGCAACAGGTGTGATAATGATATTGCGCTTGGGCTGTAGGAGCCCCTCCGGAGTCTGAACCCCCACAGTAAGCGCGGGCGCCTTTCCATGGATCGGGTTGTACGCCACAACGTCATATGCTTTGCATGGCATACATACATTAGTTTCTTTGTACTACGTGGCATAACATTTAGCACTCATACATTATTGGCACACATGCATTATTTGTCTTATTGACCAGATCTCATGGTGGAAATTGTTAAGGAGTGGTGAGCCCAATGGACTGATTTGAGTGCAGGCTTGAACTGCTTGAGATTTTACCCAGGTATTGGTATGTTATCATGAAAGACAGAAAGCTAAAAATTGAGATTCCTAAATAATCTACTCGCATATGCTGAAAAGGAATAAAATGATAGTGTAGTGAAGTTTAAAGATAGTTTCGTGTTGTGTAGCATGAGATAGTGCTTTGCGTGGTTTTCTTTCCTTCAACATTATTTACTTTTATTACCGTTGAGTTGGAAGTACTCACACCCGACTCCCTACGCCTTGTGTGCATATCCATGTACATCAAAGCAGAGCTGATTTTATAGCTGCTCGGGAGTGCATTTGGACAGTCGAGGTAGCTGCCAGCGTCTGCAGGACCTAACTCTCCAATTTATCTTTATTTTGTTTTGTCTATCCCACACTTGTGCACAGATGTATACACTATCACAATTTATAAATTCTGGTAGAGGCTCGTGACTTATGACTCCTGATTCGGTGGGAGGTTTATAACTGTTTTGGGACATCTATCCCTGATGTGCTAGATATCATTTCATTATATTATTGTTGTTTATGCCTAAAATGGGTAAAGTGAGAGCTGATAGCTCTGTGTTATGAATGGTTGGTCGGGCTGACCTAGCAATGTGCTGGGCGCCATCACGACTGGGTTTCAGGGGTCGTGACAAGTTGGTATCAGAGTCTAGGTTACTAGGCCTCATGATTCTTTAGTCGGTTGGTATAGTCTTGTGGATCGGTACGAGGACGCCTGTACTTATCCTCAGGAGGCTGCAAACCTTTAGGAAACACTTCACATTTCTTGGAATTCTTATCGTGCGTACTTGATTCAGCTTGAGATATAATTCTTGAAATTCCTTCCACACGTCTGTATGCGCACTCGAGTGCTCAGTAGTATAATTGCCTTGATGGCTTGTGACTCCCCGATTGAGGGGCGAGATGTAATCTCCGTATGTTTTATGTTGGGCCGGTCTGTAGGACTTGAGGCCGAATCTTTGCCTATGGCTTGAGCACCGAGGTGCTAATTTTGCGAGCTGGTAATATGAACTTATATGTTAAGTATTGTCCCTAATTGTGGGAATGGCGGCTAGATAGCCATGTAATGAGTATGTTGGTACTGTGTAATATGTATGGCAGTGGTAGGTATACAGAAATATTAAGGAAAGAAAATGTTCTTACTTGGTGGAATACCCCAGATAACGGAGGGTTGAAATGTATTTTCTATGTGTTATGATTCAAATAGGTGAAACGCATGTTCACATATCAATTTTGATAATATAATACAGGTAATATTGAGATGAATGTTGTTGATATACATTGTGATGCTTTGTCAATTTGTGGACATGTTGTTAGGATGATTTTGGTGGTTCTCTGGCAGGTGGATATGCCCAATTACAAAGGAAACTCTGCCGAAATTTTTGAAAATTTTGGGACTTAGTAAAAAAATTTGTCACCTAAGGAGTGGGCTTAACTGTTGTGTAACTAAATGCAAGAATTATAGAAGAGTTAAAATTTCTGATGATTCGAGTCTCCGCCAAAGCTAGTAAATGACTTGAGTTCAATCTCACTATAACATTGTGGCGTCATTTGAATAAGAATGCTATGAGTGGTTAAAAGTGCTTTGATATATGGCTTCGAGCTAAGTTGGGGAGGTTGCTATTGATCAACTGATTGCACTATTGTGTGCTATGTTGGTTCTGTCTTTAAGTATATTGGGAAAAATTCTGACAAAGGTTATGGTGCTTCGTAGATGTGAAAAAATACTAGGATGCTTTGAACTGCTGTTGGTAAAGAATGTTCGGTGTATAGAAAAGAAAGATAGCTAATTGTACCTGCGGGTAATCATGTTCTGTGGTGTTAGAGTTCTAACCAAACATAGGTGGTTCTATTCAATAGGACAGTTGAATTACAACTGAATAAGTGTGAATGACGCCCGAGAATGGTTTGCAGTGTTCAAGATTTTGCTTATAATAGTCAGGTGCCTTTAGAATTGTGTATTTGGCTAAAGGCGATGGTTTCTCTAGAAAAGATCAAGACTTGTGTTATATTATGTGAATCATGGGATTCTATGTATCCGTATTGAAAGGTAATGATAACAAATTCAAAAATCGCGGGAAGTTCATCAAAATAAAGTATTTAGAAGGTGGTACTCTGGGAAACATTTGAGAGAGTATTCAGCGGCCCGTAAGCCTTAAACCGTGTGGTCTTCTGTATGAATCTCGTGTGGTAACCTGAGTTGCGGTATTGTGATTCTTCAGTAAAGGAGAATATTAAATTAAAGATGCATCACTAAGGAATTAGGTAAATGGAGCAACTTGATAATGAATCGAAATGGTATGATAAGGATACGATTAATTCTTGGTATGTGCTCGAAGTAATGAGCCTTGCAGGTGTTGTGCAACAAAGCTCTTGCGTGATGGCAATTTGCATAGCAAGGTATATGGTCAAAAGGGACAAAGTAATGTAAACCGATAATATCTAGTGGTGTGGTGGTATTCTCTTGTTGAATCGACTGTAGTGATTGAGTTTTTAACGGCATAGGGAAAATTTTTGAATGACTTTCGTGGTATGAATGGATGCTTGATGTGCGTTATGTATTCGTACGGTGGAGTGTGGAATCAGGCATAGCAATTCGTGTGTTATATATGTGCTGGAGACTAGAAGTTCTCGTAATCCGCCTACGCAGTGGTGGTATATCGTCTGTATCGGCACCGTTTAGCGATTATTGGAAATTGGAAGCCCTAGTGGATCTCTCGTTACTTGATATGATGAATTTGAATAATGATATATGATTGCAGACTGGTTGTAATAAGTCAGGTTGTCTAGACTAATGTGATATGGACTATGTCAGAAAAATGTCACAAATTGCGTGGCAGAGTGCATCAGATCATGCTCTAGTAGGGTAGATGTACCCTAGGGCCAGTGGACGGCTGGTAAATATTGCTTTGTCAGTTGGGCCTTCATGGCGGATGTCGCTGTAGAGGTATCTACCATTGATTCAATTCCGGTATTGAGGAACTTTGTCGGATGCATTTCATGTGGCTGAGTTTGAGGCTATATATATGTTTATTGCAATGAGCAACTTGACTCGATGTGCATTCCCTTTTGCTAGATTTATGCGTGGATCGAGTGGCACACCGCCACAGGTATAGTATCTGGATCGGGTGGCATGCCGCCACATGTATGGTATCAGGATCGGGTGGCATGCCACCACATATATGGTATCTGGATCGGGTGGCATGCCGCCACGGGTATGTTATTGGAACGGGTTGCGTGCCGCAATAGTGTGATGTGGAAAATATAGTTTCCTATATGTTACCTTGTATACAATACTTCCTAGCTTCTGAGGAATAGTTTGTATTGGGTACCGCTTGGGGAATAGTACATCGGTTGTGTCCTTTAAGGATTTGATAGTGTATATTAATCGTATCACCGCAGATGTGATTGATTGCTTGAGTTCAGACCTAAATATGTGTGTGGCTGACCGTTTTGAGCATGGTGACTTGAGGTGCTCCATGAGTAATAGTGTTTGGATAGAATCATGAGTCGTGGCAAGGCCACGTGATGTTATGACATTTCGAGAAGGAGTCAGGTACTCTATTCCTATGATGTGAGATGGGATCTCAGTTCTATGTTATGATGGTACGGAGGGATTGAACTACGACTCTTTTGTTTGAGTCAGTTGTTATGATTTGAGTATGATCAGACATTTCATATTGGAGCCTGTGTTGTGCTCGTCACGGCTTAGGCCGGTGTTGAGGTGTCATATCACCAGTGTGGTGTGTTATAACCGCAATGATCATTTGAGTCATTAATGAGTGCGAGCATATGTGATTTCAGTTGGTTAGAAAGGTAATATCGAGATTTGGCTCCAAAATCTGTTGTGGTATCAGTTAAAAGGGAAATAGATTCATGGATGGCTGACCTGAGAGTTGGGATTGATATATCGCGTGTTCGGTTGCCGTGGGCAGGATATGAAGGTGTTGGAATAAGACTCTATCTAATGAGAAAGGTTTTTCTGCTAGTATTGGGTGATTGTGGCCAATTGTTGTGATTAGAGGCCATCGTATCGAACAATTAGGTTGTTTGATACATCATGTGATCTCACTCGGAGTGGCGAGTATGGGCTATTACAGTTGGATTGTGTGTATCCTGAGTATAGGCATGAGAATAGGATTGGTATATGATTTCGGAAAGTGCAATGTGGTCTATGATTTGGATGGGCTGTGAAATTTTAGCTATTGTGTGTATCGGACTTATGTGAGATAGGGTGACATGGGATCGCCCCGAATATATATATGCTTGGTAAGGTCATTCAGCTATTGGGTTACTTCTAGTAAGCCCCTTGGCCCGTTCGAGGACGAGCGTTTGCTTAAGTTGGGGAGAATGTGATGACCCCTCCCGTCATCATGCGATTTATCACCCCGTTTTCCCCGTTATATGCTTGTTCATGTTTCAATATGTATGTTTGGTGAGTTTGAGTCAATTCGGATTGAGTTTGGTTGGAATTGAGACAAATAGTCTCTTAGAAGAAGAAATAAATGGGAAAAGTCAACCGGAAGTTGACTTGTGAGTTAGAGAGCTCGGAATCGAATTCTGATGATTTGGTCAGCTCCGGGAGGTCAATTGTGGCTTTGGAGAGCGATCATTATGGAATTTGGAGGTCCAGTGTAGAAATAGGCTTGAATTGGCTAAGGTTGAATTTTGGCGAAATCTGAACGGTAGGTAAGATTTTGATCCGAGAGTCGGAATGGAATTCCGATAGTTGCAGTAGCTCCGTTAGGTGAATTTGGATATGTCTGCAAAATTTCAGGTCATTCGAATTTCATTTGGTCGGGTTTTTTTAGCGAATAAGAATTTTGAAAGTTATAGTTAGACTTAAGCTTGAATTTGCTGAAAATGGACAATTTTGATGTTAACGATAGTGATTTTATGATTCGAGCAAGTTGGAATGAGGTAATAGATCATGTCTGTATATTTGGTTGAGGTTTCGGGGGTCTCGGGTGTGTTTTGGATGTCCAACGGGTCATTTTTGGATGATTTTGCCGTTTTGAGCATAAGTGTAATGATCCAAAGGTCTATTTTTAGTTCTAGAGATCCAAATTTGATTTCTAGACTTAGAGAATTTAAATCATGAATTATAGGACTGATCCGAAAATTTTGGTTTTATTTCATCAAGTCGCGATTGGGTTTTTGACGCGATATGTGAGTTAATTGTTTAACGAACAAAATTGGTATTGAAATGAGCAAATAAGCTCCAAATTCTGTTTTGTTTGAACCACTAGATCCATATCAAAATTTTAGAGCCACAGGAAAAAGAACCATCTAATTTCGTGTTCGTATGATGGTGTTAGAGCCATTTTAGTAAAAAATTTATGTACTGCAATTTAGAAAAAAAAAAAGCTGCTGCAATGAACAGTACTGTGAATAGTACCCGTGAAAACTGATCGTGAATAGTAACTGTGAACAGTATCGTATACAGTGAACAATGACGTGAATAGTGCCGGACAGAATGTTAAGTTTTGGAGATGGGACTTTGAACCCATTTTCCATTTTTGCGATTTGGAGCTCGGATAAGGCAATTTTTGGTCCGATATCAAAGAGAAGAACGGGGTAAGTACTCTTAACTCAATTTTGGTTGTATAACTCGAATCTACTGCAAGTCTTGGTGTTTAATTTGAGAATTTTTGTTGAAAAGAGTAGAAAACCCTCTTGGATAGAAATGGTGAGTTAATGGGTCAAATGAACTCCGATTTTTGTAAACTTGGTATGTACGGACTCATGGCGACATGAGGATTCCGAAAATGTGAATTTCAGAATTTTTCATGATGTGGGCCCCGGGCTCGGGTTTTGGCAATTTTGTGATTTTGAGTATTTTTCGAGTTCTTTCGATTGGGTTATGTCCCATTAGCAAATTATGATGTATTACTTATGATTTTGGATAGATTGGACGTGCCTGGAGGCCAGTTTGAGGAGCAAAGGCATCGCGGGCATGAGTTTTTCGCGGTTCGAGGTGGGTAATATTTGTAAATGATGTCCTGAGGGTTAGTAAACCCCGGACTTGCACATCTTAGTGCTATATTGAGGTGACTTGCACACCGGATAACGGGTGTGGGGTAGAGCACCATTGGGGATTGTGACTTGGTCTGTCCCGCATAATGAATAATAATAACACCTAATTGCTTGAAATTGAACTGACATGCTAATAAAAGATATTAATTATCATGAATTGGACTAATTATCACGCCTAGGCTTCGTGTCGATTATTTGAATCCTTGAGGGATTGGTATCACTGTCTTGATAACACTGTGCATATTTTATCTTAATTTAAGGTTTTAAATGGTATTTTGCTACTCAGCATTTTTATAAGGTTATGAAAAACTTGAACAAGGTCTTAATGACATTTCTAGATGTGAGCTAATATGATATTGTTGCCCGAGGGTCTTTCTTGATTATTTGTTAGACTGATTAGGGATGAGGGTCATATGTTAGGGCATGACAATTTATGTGAGCATATGCATACACATGCATGGATCGGACTGCACGCCGAAGTGGTATATGGATCGGTCTGAGCGCCGCAGCAGGTGTGAAAATGATATTGCGCTTGGGCTGTAGGAGCCCCTCCGGAGTCTGAACTCCCATAGTGAGCGCGGACGCCTTTGCATGGATCGGGCTGTACGCCACAGCGTCATATGCATTGCATGGCATACATACATTGGTTTCTTTGTACTACGTGGCATAACATTTAGCACTCATACATTATTGGCACACATGCATTATTTGCCTTATTGACCAGATCTCCTGGTGGAAATTGATAAGGAGTGCTGAGCCCAATAGGCTAATTTGAGTGCAGACTTGCACTGCTTGAGATTTTACCCAGGTATTGGTATGTTATCATGAAAGATAGAAAGCTAAAAATTGAGATTTCTAAATAATCTACTCACATATGCTGAAAAGGAATAAAATGATAGTGTATTGAAGTTTAAAGATAGTTCTGTGTTGTGTAGCATGAGATAGTGCTTTGCGTGGTTTTATTTCCTTCAATATTATTTACTTTTATTACCGCTGAGTTGGAAGTACTCACACCCGACTCCCTGCACCTTGTGTGCAGATCCAGATACATTACAACAGAGCTGATTTAATAGCTGCTCGGGAGTGCATTTGGACAATAGAGGTAGCTGCCAGCGTCTGCAGGACCTAACTCCCCAGTTTATCTTTATTTTGTTATGTCTATCCCACACTTGTGCACAATTGTATACACTATTACAGTTTATAAATTCTAGTAGAGGCTCATGACTTATGACTCCTGATTCGGTGGGAGGTTTATACTGGTTTTGGAATATCTATCCACGATGTGCTAGATGTCATTTCATTATATTACTGCTATTTATGCCTAAAAAAGGTAAAGTTAGAGCTGATAGCTCTGTGTTATGAATGGTTGGTCGGGCTAGCCTAGCAATGTGCTGGGCGCCATCACGAACGGGTTTTGGGGGTCGTGACAGGCTAAAAATGTGGAAGTTCTGGGCCCAGTTACGAACTCAGGCCCTCATCAGAATAAAATGAAAATTAAGCCTATAAATAGAAAAAGAGACGGATGCTGGGCCTTAGCGACCCAGTTATATTTGGCTACAGACTGATGAGCCAGTCTAAAGTCCAGGTCCAGTGATAAAATACTGGCTGGACTCTTTTACAATGCTGTAAATTTTAAATGCAACAGTTATATTAGGATGAAAAACCAAAAGTAGAAAAATATAGTATATTTAAGATTGGACCTTAATAAAAACAGAGATGAGCCTCACAAAACCATAATTGCTTAATCGTGGGGCCCTTTATAAATACCAACTGAAAGATATAGAAAATCGAAAAGGTCGTTTAGCAAATTTCACGGTCTATCCAAAAGTTAACAAGGCATGGATGTTTTATGCACGATTTGTAATAATTATACATTCCTAATACGGGTGCACATTTATGTGACCCAAATCCAAATCTCGGCGAAGTTGAAATATACCAAAATCATAGGCGCACTGGTGCTGTGTGATTCGAAGTATATTTTCACGACGTCGCAATTCTTCTAAAAATCACAAAGCGGAACACTAATAAAGCATAAAAGTGAAACATATGAAGAAATCAAATAAAAAGCAAACAACAGTTGAGCGACCGTGCTAGAACCATGGAATCCGGGAGTGCCTGACACCTTCTCCCGGGTTAACAGAATTCCTTATCTAGATTTCTGATTCGCGGACTTTAACAGAGTCATAATTTTATTGGTTTGGGATTAAACCAGTGACTTAGGACACAATTATTTTCCCAAGTGGCTGAATTTAATAAATAAATCCCATTCCGACTGTTCTTTAAGTGGAGAAACACCTTCCCTTTTAGTTTGTAATTGTTATTTCCTAGAATCATTGTAATTCATTAGGATCATTTGTAATAATTAATCACTATATAAGGATTGCTATAGATTAAACTAGAGTAGCTAGTGATACATAATTAGAAATAGTTTTCACCTAATCTAAGTTCAAAACAGGCTAATACTGTAATTAATTCACCTATGAAACCAGTATATATATATAAGCTGGTAATTAACTACCTCTATTAATTAAGTTCTGAACCAGGATTGATTAGTTCATAAAAAGGAAATAAGTGGATAAAGTTTAAACTGCTTTGTTATCTAGTCTCATTTAACAATGATTTACTTATAGTATAATTTAGAGTTTAGTAATTGATAATAATTCAAGCCTATCCAGTTGGTATTTCGATATTGCTTTCCTTTAGATAAAATTAAGCAACAAATAAGTTTACAACTAGTATTATAATTACTGCCTAAGAATTTGAAATAATAGTGTCAGTACCAAATTCCTGTTCTTAGAGCGTTTAATTAGTTATTAGAATTCGAAATTAGTAGCGATTGATATGTAATCTGGTGCCTTATGAAATAATATGAATCTTATTGGTTTATTCTGTTATTTGAAGAACGTTTGTTTAAATTTTATGTTGAAATTACAATCTTGCTCTACATTTCATCCGTTATTTCTGGGCCTGGTCGTGAATACAGGCCCAGATTCGATTAAAGTCACATTTGGGTCTTTGAGTGTAGATGCTCACACATGCTGGGCTTTAGAAGCCCATTCGCACACAATGGACTGCTAAAGTAGTCCAGAAGTCTAGGCCTAGTAGTAAATAATTGGCCTGGACCCAGTAATAATGAGTTCAGAAAATACAAAACTATATTCTAATTAGGAGGAAAAAACAGAAATATTAAAACGTAGTATATGATAAGTTTGGACCTCTGAAAAGTAAGGGATGAGCCTCGTATTAAAAATGAAAAGACACACGGGGCCCCCATATGAATTTTAATATAAATGTTAGACTCGGAAGGACCGTTTAGCGAATTTCACAGTTTTTCCTAAAGATAATAAGGTGTAGACGTTATAGGCAGGACTAAAATATACATCCTTAATATGAGTGCACATTTATGTGACTCAAATCTCAAATCCCGGCGAAGATGAAACGCACTAAAGTCACAGGCGTACTGGTTGCGGTGTGACTCGAAATGCATTTTCACGACGTCGCAAGTCGTTTAAATAAGAAAATGGGACATTCACATTTGTAAAAGCATATAAAGAAATCAAATAGGACAAATACAACAGTTGAGCGACCGTTCTAAAACCACGGAATTCGGGAGTGCCTAACACCTTTTCCCGGGTTAACAGAATTCTTTATCCGGATTTCTAGTTTCGCGGACTGTTAAAATAGAGTCATATTTCCTCAGATTCGGGATTAAACCGGTGACTTGGGACACCATTATCTTCCCAAGTGGGGACTCTGAAATCTAAATAAATCCCGTTCCGATTGTTCTTAATGTGGAAAAACTCCTTCCATGTTATTATTATTATATCCTTTCTTGGGGTGTATTAGTAAATAGCAGGGTATACTTTATATTTGAAAAAGTAGTAAAAAGGGAGGTGTGACATACACAGCCCAGTCTCAACATTTCCAATCACCTGAAATCACGAAGGTCTCGCCCACAACACTGGATCACAAGGAGGGTATACATTAACCCATCTAGAGACTCTCACTAGATCAATTCTGTCTACAATTTACAACATAAACTAGCTCCCACACCGGTGGAGCATAAAAATTACCGCTCGTAGCCAAGAATGCTCATAAATAACATCAAGCCAACCAGAACAGACAACAGGAAAATACCACTAGCCTCAAAACTCTCGACAACGGCAAAAATAGACGATAGACACGGCTATCACTCATAAAACCTCCCAATGAGATAATCACATAGATAGAGTACAAATCATGAAGCCCTCCTATAAATGGAACAACAAACAAGGAACCCAACCTAATAAGTAGAATTATGATGAACTACAGATAGTGCCTTTCTATAACATACTGAATTCGTTCCTGAAAGACATTAGCTGGCGCACCGGCCTCAAACCTACTATATGAAACACATCAACGAGCTGGGCCTCCCCCTCTTGGGTTCCATCTCCGTATCTGAATACCTCGCTGCGACATATCAGTCTGAAGTCTGGGATAATATCTCACCATGTGGCTAGTATCTCTACACTCAAAAAACCCTCTCTGCTGACGAGGTGGTGGAAACTGTGCGGTACGGGTCCTCCGAGACCCATGAACACATGAGTCACCATGCAAAGCCTGAAGCTTGAACTGAACTGGCTGACCCACAAAATCTCTACCATGATGCACCCTACCTCCAAAATACGGACCAGTATATCTCACCGGCCTATGAGGCCTCCTTGCCTCCTCAAGCTCTCCCTCTTAATCTCGCCTGCTCTCTCTCTCTCTCATGACTCTACCTACTCTCTCTCTCTTATGACTCTGCTTGTCCTCTCCCTCTCTAACATGCATACCATCAATCCTCCTAGCAATGTTCACCACCTGCTGATATGGAATATCCATTTCTAACTCACGGGCCATGCTGGACCTGATGCTAGGAATAAGCCCCTCAATGAACCGGCGAACCTTCTCGCGAATAGTGGAAACCAAGGCTGAGACATGTCTAGCCAAACTGGTGTAATGGACAGCATACTCCGAGACGATCATAGCACCATAGCAAAATTGCTCAAACTCCGCTCGCCATACATCCCTAAGGCTCTGAGGAACAAACTCTCTCAGAAACATATCTGAAAACTGAATCCAAGTCAGTGAAGCTGCCTCGTCTAGACTGTCTAAATCATAGGTGCGTTACCAATCATAGGCGGCTCCTAAAAGCTGGAAAGTAGTGAAAGAAACCCCGTTCGATCCAAAGATACCCATAGTACGGAGAATATGGTAGCACTCATCAAGGAACCCTAAGGCATCGTCCGATCCTTATCTACTGAACACTGGAGGACCATATTTCTTGAACCTCTCTAGTTTCCTCTACTCCTGCTCGGAAGCCACTACCATGCCCTCGGGTTGAACCGGTACCGCAGGCGGTGCAGGAATAAACTCTAGAACCTGCTCAACATGTGCTCATTTCTCAGGAGTGCGGGCGGCGGGAATTTGTGCTCCTCCCCCGGCCTGGGATGTGACTGTAGCAAGGGGAAGCAATCATGCCTGAGCCAAAGTGGTGTACAGACTCATGAACTATGCCAAAGTCTCATGAATGGATGGGGTGGTAGTATCAGTAGGAGTGTTAGGTGCCTGGACTCTGGCTGAATCTGATGATGGTGCGTCAGTGGCAGCTCGCACAGGTGCTCTCGCTGCACCACATGCACGTCCTCGAACTCTACCTCGACCATGACCTCTGACGGCTGTAGCAGGGGGCGCGGGTGCCTGATCACCTCGGTTCGTACGTGGCCGCACCATCTGTAAAAGAGTAGAAGACAAAGGTTTAGGATTGTAGATGTCAAAAATCTCGCACGACAAGGAATCAAATGTAGTGACATTTTCCTAACAGTTACATTGCCTCTCGTTAATAAGTACAGACGTCTCTGTACCGATCCATGAGACTCTAAATAACCGGCTTGTGATCTGTTACTCCTATGAACCTAGAGCTTTGATACCAACTTGTCACGACCGCAGTTCACCCTCCATGAACATGTCATGATGGAACCTAGTCCCTACGACTAGGTAACGCTAACAATGCGGAAGATAACCAATTCCGGAAGAAAAACATTTGAACTGAATCAAGTAAATAACTGAAGGATCATGGTGCCACCTGGCACATAAAATATCAAATCTCTCATAACTAAACAAAATTCCCAAAACCCGGAATCTCACAACTCACAAGCTAAGGGATACATAAGAGGCTCTGACTCAAGAATATCTATACAAGGAGAAAATACTAGAAGGATTATACTTAATTACAGAAAAGCTGGAGAGGGACTCCTCGGTCTGCGGATGTAGCATATATACCTTGAAGTCTCTACTGATACGCCTCCTTCCAAGGCTGACAAAACTTAACGGGACTACCTGTATCTGCACAACAAAAATGTGCAGAAGAGTAGCATGAGCACAGCACGGCTATGCCTAGTAAGTATCAAGCCTAACCTCGATGGAGTAGTGTTAGGACCCAAACCCCATTCGTGATGGCGCCAAACACATTGCTAGGCAAGCCTGACCATCTTATCCATTTAAACCAGCCAATTATAAATTAATATTGATTCATCAACGTAATTAGCTTGTTTCCATAACAAATCAAGAAGTGTGGAAACAAAATACACAAATACAGTCTCAACTAATCATGGTGTCACAAGTCTGAGCCTCTACAAATGATATCTACTAAACAATAAAGTCTAAGCAGAATGGAGACAACAAAATGATAAAAAGGAAGAGGTCAGGTACTGCGGATGTCGGCAGC